>VZRO01005749.1:356322-404849 GCA_013397915.1 Daphoenositta chrysoptera | reverse complement strand
CCAGGTCTCTTTCTGACAAGGTGCTTTCCAGCTGGGCAGTCCCCAACATTTGTTGGTGCCTGGGGCTGCTCCTCTCCAGGTGCAGGACTTTGTACTTCTCCTTGGTGAACTATATCCCTACTCCAAGAAAGCATGAATGAAGAACATGGAGTCTACTATTTTGTTTTGAATTCCTGTGTAGCCATCTTGACCACGCACTGAAATTTAATAAAAGTAACTTCCAACATGAAAATTTAACAGTAGCCTTTCAGCTAAATACAACTGAAAAATAAACAGCTTGATTTAATACCATGCTTAATTAACTTCCTTTTCTCTCCTTAGAGAGGATTCATAATGCTTTATGGAGCAGTCAAAAATGATCCATTACTTTGTAATACAAGATCATACACTTCCCTATACAGATATAGAGAAAAATTACACTGTTTCTGATGTGTCTAAGGAACAACAACAGAAACAGAATGTCACTGCTTCTAGTTCAAAAAACCAATGCCATAAATTATGCCTATCCATTTCAAATTTGCACTGTATGGATGAAATACAGAAATTTGTCTATTTCTAATCAATTTTAATATATAAAAAATGTCTTTATCTTAGCAAAATCGGAGAAAACTCAGAGACCAATAAATTTTTGCCATCAGAATCAATGGCAAGCCACAGGGTATGAAGGACAAACTTATGAAGCAGAAAGAAACTTGAATGAATCACTGTGCTGAAGAAGCACTTCTTAACAGATGCAGCATAATCCCAAGACTGGCTGTGTCTAAGAGCATCTGAATACACTTATCTAGGAGAAAAAAATCTGGATCTGCCTGCATTTAGTAGGTTATTGCAAGATGTTTGCAATACTCAGAGAGTATTTTTGATGTGTTTTGAGACTGTTAGCAGCAGGTTTCAAGACTATTTAAGAGAGAGGTAAAGTCCAGATTGCATAGAATTAATTAGGTGACCAGAAGGGTTGGACTCCAACAGAGAGGACAGCAGTTTTGTTTAGCCTAAAGTGGAAGCTAAGCTATCCCACTGCTGATTTGGTAATCTCAGACAGGCCTGGCAGCAGAAACAGCCCAGCACCCCAACAGCAGCAGGAGAGCTCCCTCCAGCACAGCTCCTTGCCCGGGAGCCATAGGAAAACACATGGGGAGCTGTCATTGCTGGGGTGAAGAGGACAGAGCAGGCTCTCACTCTTCACAGAGAAGTTTCTCTACACTCTGTGTGATTTTAAAGGAGATGGTTTTGGTGTTATTTTTAACTGCATATAATAGTGCAGAAAGAACTGAGGTAAATGAAAGCAAAATGATGGGATTTTTTAGGAATGAGACATTGTTGAATGAACATTGCCTCATTGCACAGCCCCATTTGACCCTAAATGAAGTAGAAACTGCAAACTTGATGAAAAAATGTGTTCATTACAGCACAAACTGCATAATAAAAAAAACTCCTACAAGAAACAAGCTGGAACAAAATATATTGAGTCAACAGCACTCCATATTCACTGGCTCAACTAAGGAAGTAATAAGAAACAAAACAGAAGTTTTGGTTTTCACAAGGACCATGGAAAATGTCAGGACATAGACAAAAACAAGTAATTTACTTTCATTAAGAAAAAAAAGTCTTAATGAATTAGCTACTGTAAAATTAGGAGAAATGTTTCCTGTTAACTTTTAAAACAAACAGAACCCAGTCAAAAATTTGCCAAACAAATTCTAACATCCATTCTTCCATTTCTGAATTTCCACAATTACTGTAGAAACAGTTTCCTTTTTTACTTTTTTTTGTAAACATTATTTTGCACGCTACAGTACTAAAACAATTTACAAGAAAGTACTCTTATTTAAAAGGACTTTTCATTGTATGCTCTACCATTCATGTTTGTATTTTGTTACTATACTTCTCTTAGTTGTTTTGGAACCCACAGGTCTCACACCTAAAACACTTGTACTTGTTGCCTTTGCAATTATCTTGCATTCTCACTTTGTGCTTATCCCCTCTTTGCAATTATCTTTCATGCCCATCATTTTAGCTCTTCTAACTCATGCCATCTCCTCAGAGTTAAAGATGATTTGCAATCAGCTATGAGAGCACCACCTCACTCTCCAAATACTGTCACCAGATGAAGGTTGTGCATTAATTGCTGGGCCAACTCAACTGGGCCAGCAGGGTACTGGAACCAAACACATCAGAGCTAAACCACCCAACTTGCATGAGTTTTTTGATTGGAAATATACATACATTTTTAAGACTTGCAAGAGAAGCCATGAGTATTTGTTTGGAGAATGCTGGTTAACAAAGGTAAGTTCATTACCTACGCTTCAGTGATCTTGGGGACAATCCTGACCTCATGAGACAGCATTTATGGGTGACACATCAAAGGAAAGTCATAGCATCCTCTCCTTCTCTCCCTGAAGGGTAAAGGAGAGGGCTCACAGTTACCAGCACCAGCTAAATCCTGAAAGGGATTTCTCACTCCTCATTCACCCCTGGACTCTCTATGCCCTCTGCTTAAAGAAGCATAATCTAAGTGACCAGGATGGTTCCTCTGCACGACACTGCTGCAAGTCAGCAACTCAAGGCAATACTCAAGGTCGTAAGCAGCCCTGTGGTGACACAAACACAACAGGCTTTGCCAGGCAGAGTTAAGGAAGGAAAATGCTTCCCACTTGCCCTCAGCACTGAGCACTGACTGTAGAAATGAGTGCTCTTTCTGGTCTTTGCCCTTCCCTTCCATGCCTTTCTCCTGAGGGGTGTCTAAGAGAACAGGACTGTGCTCCAACAGCAGCAGCAGACCCCCTCCACCTGGCCTCTAATTTCTCCCCCTTTCCTCTAGAAGTACTAGTTAGTATGTCTGTAAAATTTTAACCCAAAATTTTAAATTGTATGATAAAGAAAAAAGTAAATGTTATTGTAACAACAAAAAATTAGTTCTTTATTTAACTGTGTTCTTTTGTTGGGTTTCTTTCTTCTTTAAAAAAAAAAAGGTTACATAGATTTCTTTTTCCCCAACCACTGACTGGTTACTTTATGTTCAAATAGATGGGGGCCTCAGTACGCAAATATTTATCTAACAACCAAATCTTGCAGCACTAAACCATAGTGTTAAATACCTTTTCACTTTTGGTTTTATTTAAATTCATTTAAACTCTTGACACAGGGAGACAGGAGAGAATGCTGCCCTTTACTCTCAGACCTGTACTAGCACCCAGTGCTTCCTGAGGTACATACAAATTTTGAAGCTTTCTGGAATGACAGCTAAAAATGATCAGAAGTCACCAACCAGGTCTAGCTAAACTATCTTGATCCTGAGATGAAGGATAGTAAAGAGTAAATATGTTACCTCAGTACTGATGGTGTCTTTTCAAACTAAAATTTAAGTCAAGCATTAGTGCACTTTGTTTCTTCTCCTTTAGAAAAAAGAAGGCAAACTTGCTCCATTATTTATATTTAAAGAATCACTTAAAGACACACATTTTGTCTATTTATAATTGCAGTGTTTAAATATAGTGCACTGATTGCTTCTTATCTTTTTGAAGTACCACATGGCAACATCTGCGAGTTTATTTTGGAAAAAAAAAAATCAATAGAACCTATAAATTCAGAATTCAAGTGGCTCTTAATTGAGGATGCTGATGCTGACTGGTACTTAACAGGATTTCCAGTTTCAGTTTGGGTCCACTGGAGTCTGACCCCTCCAGTGGTTTCCAAGAAGAATATAGCACAGGAAAGCAAAGGGGGAGCCCCCAAAGAGGCCCCCAAAGATGGGGAAGAACAGAAAGGATAACCAGAGAGAGACTGTAATATTGTGTGTATAACCCAATGATGCCAACTGCTTCTTTCTCTTCTTACTCCCTCAGTTTTGACAATATTTCTACTCCAGCCTTTTTGGGCAGGGTTATTTCCTGTCAGCTGTACTGTCAGAATAAGGATGTCTGTCATTACACTTTGTGAGACCTGAAAAACATGGTTCCCTATGTCCAGGAAGTTTTCTGAATCAAATCCTGCCTCTGGAGCTCCTACCTAAGAGTTACTACAGCCCCAAAAGAGGACAGCCAAGGAGAACCAATACAGCACCAAGTTTTCTGGTGGACAAGCCTGCTCCAAGGCTGTCTCCAGCTGCCAACGGGTCAGCAGGCTTACACTCTGCTCACAAGAATGAGTACACAGATATCCAGTTTCTCCACCTGTACCATTTCTAGCCGCGACCTCTCCCTTTCCATACCCTCATAAGAACAACTCCTGCACTATTTAAAAGGCACAGGGCATTTCTTACTCTCACACTTCACACACTATAAACTCAACGCCTTCCCCAAGAGTTCAGCACAGTAAAAAGTGAATCCAGTCCAGTCCCTGAGATGTAACACAGGTACACACACATAACCCTGACATCCTGAATGCACCAGCTACTGAAAGAAATAAATGCACCAACAATGGGAGCTGGGGAGAAAACCCCACTTCTGCAAACAACTTTAATCCTGTTCCTACTCTAAAAATTTATTCAAAGCTGTAGCAACCACAGGGAAATTTTAAACAGTCTCACTGCACACTCAGCTCTCCAAGTAAGAACCAGATACAGTGAAATACAAGTAAATAACAAATAAAACTAAGCAAGACAGTAAAGGTTTTGTGTCTCAATTGAAAGTTTCAGTTGAAGTAAGCCTGCATTTTGTAGTTGAGCCATTACTTTATGGTGACTGCTAGAATCCATTTTGGCCTTAGTCAAAGCATTCTTCTGTCTAGGTGGTCACGTCCACAAGGCCATCTGCCCCCTGAGATCATGAAACAGGAGCTCATCTGGATGTTGGGCATGCAAAAGTATAACTTTCTCCTGACACTTAACAGCATAAAGGCTTCTATTAGAGTAGGGCACATTTGTAACTAAATAGTGAGGTGAGCTTGTAGATGGTGCACTAGGAAAATGAGGATGCTGGCTACATTATGCCTGCTTGGTAGTTGTCCACATCCAGCATTGCCAGTGCCCATCTCACAGAGGTGTTTCCCCTCTTCCTGAGTGGTGATGGAGGACACTAAGTTCCCTTTAAGGGCTTCCAGCCTTCCAATTTGATTGGAAAGGTAGATTTCAAACCACAAGGTCACTAACCTGTTGCTCTCAATATGGTGGCTGCGTACCAAACCACTGCTTCAACATCCCCTGTTCCAGTCCTTGCTTTTCAGCCCTCCTGAAGCACTGCATGTGATTTGTTATATCCTCCTGAATCACCCTCCTGAAGGACAAGATGCCCATCACTATCTGCAGCAACACCTGCCCCTAAAGCAGCCCCCAGTCCAAGCCCCAGTACATTCAGTGTTCAGGGTGTGAGCAGACCAGAATAAAGTCAATGGTACAAGAAATAAAGTCACACTAAAAGGGAGGGTTAAGGGGCAAGGAGAGAATGGGTTAAATCCTTAAATTTCTTCTCTCAAATTAAACGTTTACTTCTTTGGTTTAATGTTTTATGTATTTTTCCAAACAGAACAACACTATTGTCAACTCCATATAACTCTAAGTGTTTTGTGAATTAAAAATTAATGCTGTAGCATTTTCCAGCCTGACAAATATGATGATCTGCAAGTGACTGAAAGGGTCAAGCAATTTCCTAGTTGAGATTTTCTTTATTTCTCAGTGAGGTAAGCAACAATTGGAGGAAGGAAAGGCTTAAGCATGACATTTCAGAAGCCAGAAGCTGTTCTTGTAAAGCAGAAGAACTGAACCATTCAAAACCAGGAAAACAACATATAATTACAGGTCAAAAAGCTGAAAACATTAAGTGGGGGAAGGAACCAAAATATTAAGAGTGTACAAGACCAACAAAATAGCAGAAATAACTAGAATGAACATATGTATATAAGCAGAAAAAGTAGAAAATAATTAAGTGAACTGATTTCTGACAGGTCACCAAACACTAGGATGAACAAGATGTACTGTTCATCTTTACATCTTGATGAACAAGAGTATTGAAATGGTCTGTCCTTTCCCTTAGGAAACAAATATGTCAGTTTTAAACTTAGAGAAGGAAAAATAAAATAAATTTGCAATCTTTTTTTTTTTTTAACAGTACTCATGTTTAATGAAAATCATTTGACAAGCCAGAGGGCTATCTGTTCAAATCAGTGATTAATTAAACAAGACTATTTTAACTTATCTTAAAATACCACTGCTACATTTATATTTTTTAAAGATTTATCAGTGTAGAATGCTATCATTTCCAGACTTTGAAATCTGAAAGATTAGAGGCCATATATTGAAGATTTTGGAACTGCAGAATGAAAATAAAAATCAGTTCAGTCTTAGGGACAAGAAAAAAAGGATTAACTGCAAGATGTTCACATAGAGTAAAGAGAGTGCAGATCCTTCTGTCATTTGACACAGTAACAGTTTTTATATCTGGTATAAAGACTAGATGATTCACACACATCCCTTATTACTAGTAGGTCTCCTTTAATTCCCTTTCTAAAGGGACTCCATCTAACAGGTATGTCAACTAGACTGTCTTTCAGAATAGACTGGTTCTTCTCAAGAAAAAGAGGCAAACAATGCAAAAGATATCTGAGCTTTTGCTAGACTACAGCTAGCTGTAAATACAGACCAAATAACTTGGGACATGCTGTACAAAGTTGTACAGCTTTTCAAAATTGGGCATGTTAAGAACATGAAGACTTTACCAATATCTAGGCCACATATTTGGAAATGGGGATAATCAGTTTAAATCTCTGTCAAACTTAAAAGGTAAAGCCTAAAAATAAGATTAGAGTAAAACGCATTACTGGCAAAACAGCTGCCAGAAAGATTAAAAATGAGTGAAACAATTGGGCCTTTGACACAAACACATCAATCTGTAATGCTCACTATCATGGAGAGACAAGGAGTCATTAGAAGAACCCGTACAGATGCAAGAGAATCTGCATTCTAAAGAAATGCTTTTCCTTTATTTAAACTATGCAGTTTAAACATAATGTACAGGTTTATTTAATCCACAGTAACTTCCACAACCTGGTTACTTGAGAAGCTAATGCAGCAGGGGAGGTGAAGAAGGAGGACATGTATTTTGGACACACAGGGCTTTTTTCAGACTACTCTGCTTTTAATGACTGTGACTTTTGGTGTATTGAAGGATATAACTTCTTCCTACAGATCTTATCTTCTGTAATTTCTGTAGACAATCTTGGCCTCACCACCAGAACGAACAGGTTAAGGTCTTTGAAGGAAGAGAGTCATTGGCTTGTTCATTAATTTGCTCTTTTGAAACAACCTGTTTCCTCCCTATTCAACCATGTACTATAATTCACACCATCAATGCAAAATGATGAAAACAAAGTCTATATTCACACTCTTTACTACACTCAGGATTTTAAAAACCTACTTGATCTATCCCCGTACAGCTGGGGTTTTTTCTGAGAAGTTTTAGTCCTCAGAAAATATTCCATACCTTTGATCAAGCATGACAACCTTTGCTATTAACTTACTACTGCTGTCATATTTTAAAGATAACTACAACATTAGGAAAGTGCATAATATTGAAAAGTGGATGTGGTAGAGATTCATGCATTTGAACTAGTCAAGTTTTCTGATTTGTTCTCTCTTCCTTTACTAGTCTATTGTAAACATCCTATTAGATTCCTTCCATATAGTCCAGTGCCACTGAGTACAGAACCAATTCCTAAGACATAAGTCCTTCTTTAATGGCAACAGCTGATTTATTAATTTAAAGTTAAGGTTTTTAAGGTTTTTTTTCTTCTTCACCATGTATAGTGCTTGGTACTTAGCAAAGTTTAATCCCATCTGCATTTAAATACTGAAACGACAAAGTCCCCTGGAAGTCTTCATAGTTGCTTTTGATTCACAAGAATCTTTCTCCATAATGAAGAAGTGTCAACATATTGCAAATTCCTGTCTAATATTTCAGTGGGGGCAAACACTCTGAGTTTTTCACACATGAACTCCAATGAAAAAATATTTAAATGAACTGTGCTGCAGTCACATTATCCATCTGTACTGTCTCCTTTTCATTTTAATTATCAAATTTGCTGGTTCCCTGGCAAACTTGCTTCTTGCTTATTATGTATTAATCATTGTTATGCACTTACAAATTTAGGGGGTTTTTCTGTTATTTTGTATTTAAAATGTCAGAGTTTACATATTTTCTATTTTCTTCAGTGGATATTGCTTTCACTTTTTGAAAGAAGCATTTTTATTTTCAACAGATCTTTCATTCAGCTTCCTAATGCTTTTTTTTTTCTTTTTAGACTTTACCCTTAATTGGGAAACATTTACTTGGGCCTCTAGCTAACAACGTTATTCATCCTGACTCCAAGCACCCTCCCTTTCAGCTGTTTCCTTTCTTTTTTTAAATTAAAATCCTTTTTGTAACTCAAGACACTAGTCAAAACAGAAGTAAAACAAGGGTACAGCAGTGCCACTACCTCCTCTGTTGAAATTGCTCTGCAAAGAATAAAAGGCTTCTATATTCACAGCCATCGTTCCTCAGTCTCAGGCAAAAGACACAGAAGATCTAGTCCAAAACATTAAAAAGCTTTAAAAATTCAGGGACACTGTTCAACTAGTGACATAACTATGAAGAGAAAACTTGTTTAGTCTTAGCACTGAATGCAAGTTAAACATTATTGTGTGCTTATAACACAACAGTTCCAGGATTACATATGGACTTGACTTTGCAATGCAAAGCATTTCTATCCTTAATTAATAAAGATTACTGGAAATGTCAAGCCTTTCATATTTTCTTTTTTTTTTTTCCCTAAAGAATTTTACATTGTACACCTCTACAGCTAACTTTTCTAAGTCATGCCCTCTAAATAATAGAATAAACTTCTTCAAGGTCAAGTGCAAAGTCCTGCATGTGGTCGGGACAAACCCAAGCACAAATATAGGCTGGGCAAAGCATGATTCTGTATTCTCATCAGTGATCTCTAGGGCTCAATCTTGCCACATAAACTCTGATCTGATGCTTGTCTGGCATAAATAGTTCTTTTAGATCATAAAAGACTGAGCTCCTAAAAGACAGTTCTTTTGACACACAGTGGAACATAAATTCTTTTCTGCCAAGAAAAGATAAATCACAGAGGTTCAAATAACCAGTAACTGCAATACAGAAACACAGCTGGTTAGCAAGAAATAACCAAATCAACAAGAAACAATTCAACCCAATCCAAACTTGAGAAATGTGTTTTCATTTTCTTTCATTAAGAAATGATTCTGCAGTAGGTCTTTCAGGCACTATGAATTAGTATGCCAGGATGACTTGTTGCAAGTCAGCCTCATGTACGTGACCATTTATACTTTGAGAATATTGATTATACACAGTTGAAGAAAGCTTCTTGAGCTAAAAAGATGGGGGTTCAATAAATGAAAAAAAGCCAGTACAAACTGACTTGCCAATGTTAAAGTAACATATGACTAAGGTACCTTCACAACATCTTTTAAAATTCTGTTCCCTATAAATAAAAATCTAATCATTAACAAAAATTAATTAGGCCTAAACCCAGCTTACATTAATATTCTGAATTGTAAATATTTTTCACAGTTGTTTGCTGTGAAAAGGATTGTCTGTCATATGCAGAGGATTAGGATGTCACATTGGAAGTGATCAGGAGCAGACGGATTTATAAGAACCACTGATTCTGCTTTTATGGGAAGGACAGGAGTGTATCTTTTCATACACTTTCCAGAATGCAGTAGCAGGAATCTTTTACTGCAATCTTTTTATTATTGATCCTTTTTAAATTAAAAAAAAAAAAAAAGTAAAGAACAAAACACAAAGAGAGGGTAATAAGGATGTATCACTACTGAAACGCTCAGAGCAGCTCAGAAAGCCAAACTTACTGAGTCCTACTTCTGCAAACAGTTCACAGGAGGCTGTGCTGTGCCTACAAGCTGCACCTTGATTTAATCCTCACTTAATGGTATATACCATACCAGAGCAAACTGAACCAGTACAGGACCTCTTCCACACCTATCCTTAGAAACACAACTCAAAAGCAATAAGAATTCACCTGGATCAAAAGTACACTCACAGCTCTCTACAACGGGTCCAGTCTCAAGCAACTGTGCAGACAGGAAGGTTCTAGTTTAGAAGCACCAGGTAGCTTAGGTTTGATGGGAGTTTTACTCTCTTTTCTTCTCAAAGCTATTAGCAAGTTTGCCACTTGAGGCACTTCATGAAATGGACTGACTTTTGTCTTTATGATACACTTTTCTTTGAAATTAAGTCCTCAGTAAAATGAAAAAGGAGTAAATTGAGGTCTGGCAGCTCTCCTTCTTCCTCAGCCATTTTCATACCATCATTTCATATCAAGTGTGATATTCATATCATTCCATCATTTCATATCAAGTGTGATAACTTAGTAAGTAAGTAGCATCATTCCTCAAGGACCACCTCACAATACCATGGCTCCTGAAAAGTCAGCCAGCCTGCAGACCCACAAAAGAGCTACATCTTGTCAGTGGGACTGGCTTTCCAGAGATGCAAAATATGAGACCTCCCTCTGACACCTAATGGGACTGGCTGTTATTCCCCTGTCTTGATGGACAAAAAAAAAAAGTCCTACAGGAGACAGAGTCATTGCTATAGGTAAATAATATCATCTAATGGCTACCATTCAAAAAAGTGGACATCAAGCTTTGAAACAAATGGGGTGTTCACGATATCCACAAGAAACTGACAGTTCTGGGCTTCCAGTACAAGTGAGAGATGGACATACTGAGGACTAAAGGAAAGGCCCACTGAGACTGCTTGGGGACCACAGCACCTCTCCTATGAGGAGAGCTGGGACCATTCAGCCTGGAGCAGAGAAAGCTCAGTGGGGCACCTCATCAGCTTTTCATAAATACTTGGAAGGAGGGCACACAGAAGACAGAGCCAGGCTTTTTTCAGTGGTTCCCAGAGACAAGGTCACAAAGGTGATGGATACAAACTGAAACACAGGAAGCTACCCCTGAACATCAGGAAACAGCAGCCACCTCCATGACAAAGAGAGCACTGGCACAGGCTGTCCAGGGAAGTTGCAGAGTTTTTCTTGAAGAAATTTAAAAGTCACCTGAACATGGCCCTGGGAAACTGGCTCTAGGTGGCCCTGCTTCAGCAGGGGTATTGGACAGGATGACCTCCAGAGGTCCCTTCCCACCATGCTATGATTTTGTGAACATCAACTAAGAAAGACAGAAGCATTGCAATTTACCATTTTCAGAATAAACTCTACTCTAAATTTCATGTGCTCTTCAAACCTCAGCAATCTTATTAAATGCTGAGCTGTAGTTCTCATCAATTAAGTACTCTTTAAAAGATGGCTCAATATGTATAGATTGGCAAAATTCTAAGTATTATTATTGGATCAATACTTTAATTAAAATGGATGAAATCATGTTTGAGAATTACTTTTAGCAGTAATAAGGCAAAAAATTTCCACTTTCTTACTCTGCTTTGATATTAAATATAAATCACAGTGTTGAATAAGCCTCTGGCAAGGTTAATTAATAAGGCAGTATCAATCAAGTATGAAATTCTCACGGGACAAATGCTACCCATGGCAGAAATAGAGAACAGGAAGAGACATCTATCAAAGATTAAAGGTCAGGCAAAGACCACGTTGTTTCCAAAATGATACCCAAAGCTGGAAAAGCACTGTACAAAGACAAAACTTTAATACAGTACTCTAATGCATCACCTAAACCAATAACTCTAATCCATCAATTTTCATGTTAAAGTGCATCTGAGTGGAACTATCCATCTACAGTATGCCAGTTTAAATATCACTGGATTTTCCCCATTGTAAATTTAAAGTCATCAATTATTAATCATTAATGGAATAAAAATCTGGAAGCAAATATATGAAAACATGTTCCCTGATGCCCCAAGGCATTCAATCAAAACTTTTGGAACAGCCCCACAGCAGTTCTAGGCCTCACATGAAATGAATCATTAATTTGGTTTGACTACCCAAAACATCTTTGCTTAGGCTCAAACTCATCAGCTCTATTATCCAACTCTAAGGAGAAGACAGGCTATTCTAAAAGTGCCCTCTGATTTTAATATACAAGATGTTGGGGGAAAAAAACCCCAAAATATTTCTGAAACCACAGACTAGATGCAACTCTTACAATTTTGTACCCTTCCTGAACAAGATAACATTTCAGGATCCATCTCCTCACTGAAGTGTGGTCATACACTTCATCTGCTGTGCAGGCTCTGTGTGCTTTCAGCTCTCAGTGAGAGAATCAGAGCTGGGAACACCTAGTGCTTCTCTGAAACAGTCTCTTGAAGAGACAGGACTAAGAAGCATCCCTGATTTCATTTACTGAGCCTAATGCATGGAAAAAACAATGATGAGAAAATTCTTCCAGACAATGAAATTTATTTTTACTCCCAATTAAAAATAAATGAGAACTCTACTGAAAAAGTAGCACTACGGGATGTCATGCTTGCACGGTTAAACAAGTGTCAGGAAATACATGAATTCACATAGAATGTATCATAAATTAATACTACATTAGGAGTCAGCTTTTAATCACACTATTTCATGCTAGAGCTTCAAGATACTCTGGAAATCTCCCGCCGATACGGAGTCTTGATAACTTTCAGGGTATTTTTGAGTTTTCAATAAGAGTCTTTGTACTTTCAGTATGAAGCTCCCCTTATTTCACATGCTGTAGTCAGAGCCCACCAGTATCAGAAGGCTGATAAAACTCCACTATAGGGCAGAGCAGTATATATATGTATAATCACCAAGATACCAGCTTTGCTTACAAGAGAAATGTTCCCAACAATCATTAGTTTAAAACGGTAGTTTGAGCCTGAACTTAATGTGTCCCAAAAGTAGCTGAGAAAGAAACTTGGACCTCTCAAGCTCACTAGCCACTTCATGCTGCCTGCATTTAACTTTCTGGATGTCTGCCAAGATACAGAAGGAGGAAGGAAAAAAGACATTTTTAATTATGGAAGTGGTCTAGTTAAAAACATAAAATCAAAAAGAAATCCAGACCATTTAATTTAACACAAAGAAAAACCCTACAATATCAGAGCTATTGTTCATGACCAGTGCCCCAGGAACACAAAGAACCTGAACCAAATAAATTAGTATTTTTTCCTATGTTATCTGAAGAGAATTATCTTTATTAAAACCAACCTAGCGTTTATGAATAATACACATCAGCTTCAAACAGACCAAAGAACAGTTTCTCACCACAAAATTACCTCTAGGAAGGAAAAAAAAAGATACATTTTTACTCAACCGATCTGCTTCCTGATACTTTCAGTCAGATAAGCATTAAATGCCATATATTAAAGAAAGGCCAAAAAAAGATACCATTCTTCTACAGCCACCCTTGCTGAGAAGGAGCACCAGCCACCAAGGTGTGCTTCTGCTGCCCAAAGCACTCTTCACATGCTGGGAGCAGTGCAGCCATTATTGCCCCAGCTAGTCCAGCACACAAGGGAAGAGGGATTCTGCAGGATGCTGTACTCAAATGACCTTCACCTGCGTAAATTCCTGCCACTACCACAAGAGATGCTGTAATTTGAGACAAACAATAGGAAATAAAGCCCACTCAGAGCAGAGGTGGATGGCAGCTTCACCCAAAGCAACTGCACTGGGAGCATACCACAAATTGGGCTGCTGCTGCATCTTCGTCAGGGGCTTCACAAGCTGACAACGAATTGTTGAGGAAACAGAGACAAAAAACACATTCATTATTCCTGTGGCCTTCGTGTAATGAAGCTGAAATTTAAAAAAAAAGGTCAGGTAATAGCTCTACTGGATGTGTAGAAGGTTAAATGCCCATCAAATCAACTGCTGCAACTGTGCCTGCTGTGAATTACTGCAGCACACTCTTCAGTTTACTAGAAAGATAACAAATCATTTTGACAGTTTTTGCCACACTTTAAAGTGTTTTGCAAACATTAAAATTTAAAGGTTGGAAATTTAGTGGAAGACTATGCAGAAAATCCAAACTCCAAGTCCTCCATTTATTTTTCAACAAAAGCTGCTATTCCAACGCTGTATTCTAAAATTATGTTTTATAGTTGTATTCATGCCAAGGTCAGTAGCTTTGCAGAGAAACTGTCCCAAGCAGAGTTTAAAGGAACAACATATATACTTATAGACAACCTGTCACTTGGAATATATCTTTTCTGAAAGCAGGATCTGGATGCTTGAGGTTCACAGGCATCAGTTAAGCACAACATGACCGGCCCAGACAACACTGCACTTCAATGCTATTAGCTGAGGGTGGAGGATGTCAAACATACAAGATAAGGCACCTCTGAAAATTTTAATATTTTATCAATACTTCAGAGCAAACAAAGCTGCAAACCAGCTGGGAATGAACCATATGCCAGCAACTAACTTCAATTCTTAGTAACATGATGAAAAAACATAATTACAACATATTAAGCAGAAGCACAAATAACATGAAACTTGAATATATTTTCTTTACAGGCACATACCACTTCATTTTTGAAATTAACATCACAATTAATACATAACAAAGGACAGGTTCAATGCAATGGCTAACTCCAGCTGTGAAAAGTCCGATAAAAGTCTCATTCAGATCAGAAATACCTATACATAAAATGTTCCCCAAAAGATATAGCGTCTTAGAATTTTAGACTTATTTGTAACAATGTAAAGGACATGATTCTAAGACTGGCGTATTTTAGCATTTCTAACTGTTGGAAAACAAGACAATATGTTGATGAAGGAAAGGCTGAAAGTGAAAAAGGTCGTATTAAATACACAAATTCCTGAATGAGATGAGTAAGAAGTCATCATGACAGCAAAATAGAATGAAACTAAAGTGGGTAGCAAAACAGACATCACAAAATTATATTCAGGTCAAAGCTGGTCTTATGACTTCTCCACTCTGTCAAAACCCCACAAAAATACTTTCACACCTTTATATGATTATTACCCAAAATTTTTGTCCCAACTTTTCTAGCTGTTAGCACTGATTAACATGTCAAAGTTACACACAAGGATAAATCTGTGCGCCACACTAATCTGCCTTGCTTTTCTTCCTCTACTGCAGCCTGACACAGGAAAACTTATTTGTCCTCCTTTGCCCACTCCCTCAAAGAAACTGTTCTGGCTTGACAAATTCTCCCTTTTCTGCCAGTATCCCCTGTTCCAACATTTCTTTATTAACTGAATATCCTTAATTTGGGGGGAAGTGATGCAAAACCAGAAAATATTTAATTATATATTACTTCATTAAAATTAAAACTGAATTGATAGCTTATTGACAGAATTTGTTAATATACAAAGGAGAAAACTCAAGTTTAAATCACTGGACCCATTGCTACAAAGTGTAGAGTACAAGCCAAGACAGCAACAATAGTCCTCTTATGCTCTACTGAGAAGGTCACATACAGGATTAAAGCCGACAAATCTCCATGGGTGCATGGTTCCATAGAGCTTGTGTCTTCAAGTCTAAACCTTTGGTTTTTATTAATACTACAAAGAGCAAGAACAAAACCTTGTTAAATCAGATACACAAGCTTATTTCAAGAAATGCCAAAGTCCTAACTCAAATTCAAGAAGACAAATAAAACCCCAACACACTCTCAGGATGGCTGAGGCTGGAGCCCAGGTCATTGAACCCAGCTAATCCCTTGCTAAGTAAAGGTCTCTGCCCAGCTACAGCCTTTGTACCCACAGAACGGATGACCTTTCCTCACGTCGAGTATGTGCTCAGCTAAGCTTGCAAGCCTACTAGACGAGGATCAGGGTTATTTCCCAGGGTGCTTAAACTGGCTACCAGCTTCCCCTCCATCTGCGTCAATCCTGTCTGGTTTCAAATTCCTGTATGAAGGGTCAGCAGCCAGAGCAGAGACCTCTGAGAAGCAGCACAGCTCAGAACCAGACAGGGCTGCCAGTTTCAGAGCAGGACCATAATAGCAAACTAGTTCCCTTGTCCTGCACTCCCCAGAGCAAAGTTGAGACCAATTCTGAATTGGTCTAATAAACATAGCAGCTAATAGCAGAGTTAATTTCAGATGAAATGCAACACTACGCTGTACTAGAGCTGCCCTTCAGCTACAGCGAGTGAAGTGCTCCTTGGACAGGTAGTACTTGGTGAAGTGCTCCTCCCTCTTCTGCTTCTTGACTCATGCCCAAATGCTCAGGCAAGAAAAGCTGCCAGCCTGCAAGGGAGAGAAGCTGGCAGTACACACAGATTAATCAGAAACAGGTAAGAATTAGACATACAGCATGAATGTGACATTTTTATAGAAGAACTTTGCAGTGAGATCAGCAGAGAGAGATGAGGTCAAAGCAGTGCTGCTGCAACAGCAATCAGAAACATTCCATGGAGATCAGAGCGACTGCACTAACATGCCAGAAGTGTGAAGGTTGCATTTATCCTGTGAAATACTTGATTCCAATAACTACAAAACTCTCCCAGAATACTTTTACTATAAAAGGCTGTATCAGAAGTCTGGTTTAAAAATCAGTTGCAGGGGATGACGAAAAAACAAAGAGTACACTCAACTCAGATTAAGCTTATTTCCCCAAAACAAAGAAATCTTTCTGAACTCCATCTGACCCTTGCCTCTCTCACCTATGGTCCCTCAAATACTACCAAATTGATTACAGGGGATTTTATAGAACTTAAATAACCCTCAAAGATCCTGCATTTATCCCTGCCAGGGATGCGTGACTCACAATTCAAAAAAAGGCCACTCTAACACACTTGGCAGCTAAATATATTGGAACCAATTATCACTGCACAACTTCAGTTCTGGTGAGTTCACCAAATCGAAAGACTTTTCTGCTACACTGTAAAGGTCTGTTCTTCCAACTGAATGAGCAACTTATTGCTGTCATCAAGCTAATTATATAAAAGCAAGCAATATAAGTCTGCTATACTGCTTACAATAATAGATATTTTTTAAAACATAGCCATGTTTAAATGTTTACATTCAGAAGAGCCAAGTTCGCCTTTCTTAGGTCAGGGATAGATTATTTAACACTGCAACACATTTCAAGTTCTTGTTGAACAAGATGAGGCACGTACAAATGAGAAATGAACATTGTATTTTTTTTCTCTCCCCAAGTGTTTCTGGAAGATGACAGCAAAACTCCTAAAAAGCAAAGTTCTATTTGCCTAGGAACAGAGTAGAGTAGGAAATGCTATCCTTTGGATGTAAAAAGAAAAATTACTAACTACCTTTTTTAACCAGAGGTCTTGGAGAAACAATTTACTGGAGGATGGGTTGTATTTTTAATACCTGGGTTGACAATACTGAGGTGATTTACCTTCTCCCTTACACACAGTTACAGTGAAACACCATTTACACAAAAGCAGTCAGTTCTCTGTTGCAAGGCTCTTCTATGTATGCACCTGGAACAGGATTTTTTTTCTAGGACTGCATCTATGCTGGAGCACAGTAAGACACACAACAAATGTGTTTGACTCCAAAAACAATTTAGTCCTTTTTCTACTGCCTGGGAGCTAATAAGCTCTGCAGGGACTTATCAGGGAATACGCCCCTTTCAGCCCTGAGACCAGTCAATGCAATGACAAGTAGGGGATGTAAGGGGATGCATTGGGATGTAGGGAAAACAAAAGCTTTGGAAGGAGAGCAGAGAATGTGGCAGTCAATGCAAGAAAGGCCCTTCTTCTGCAAGTGTTCTCAACCTCCTACCAGTAAGAAGGGACAGGTGAGAGACAAGCAGGCTGTCCCATCTCTTCGTTATTAGCAATCATTGAGCTAAATAATCTCTGATCTTCCACTCTCTTCGTTTCAGAGTTAATGAAACGATACCAGACCAGCTGGAAAGAAGTGCAGGGAGATGCAAGTGAGTGAACAGAGCTTTGATTTGTCCCTGTAAGAGTGTCTTGACCCAGAAGATTAGTCCCTCTCCTCTTTCTGTCAAGATGGAAAACTGGCCCATGGCAAGGCTTCAAGAACATCCAAGTGAGCGCCTGTCCCATTCCAAAGCAGTGAGGGTATTTTAGCTACTATCTACTGAGTTTGGAGCCATTTCTTTTACATAAGCAGATAAACTTCTCCAAACAGTCATTTGCTGGAGAGGATATAGACTTCAGCCATCTAAAATTCCCTTCAGATGAGCAATAAAGTTTTTACAGGATTATCCCCTAGATAGGTAACTACCCCTCCAGATGTATCTAACAGCAACAACAGCTACACAGCAAGTTGAAAAACTGCCTCAGTGACAGGTATCAATAAATGCCTACACTGCACTGCTGTGTTCAGTAACTAAATAACGAACAAATCCTTAATCAAATTCATTAGCAAAAAGGTACAGTTGACCAGAGGTACAAACACTGCATTTGCCCAAAGTATGAAAAAGCAGAGAATGCATCTGGAAACAGGGAGGAGAAAAAGGAAGGATGAGCATATTCTCCTTTGGTCTACAAAATTAGAAAGAAGGGGGTAAAAAAATTGCACTAACTCCACCTCCAACTAACAGTAGGATTAACTTCTTTCACAATTTAAAATATAAGACAAATAATTTTTATAGCCTAAATTTAATCAAATAATAGAAACGTATTTATTATATCATCAAATGAGAAATTGCTACAGAATATAAATTCTGAGACTTTCAACTGTAAGTCACTACTTGCAATTTATTGCATGATGTATAGACATATATCAGTATGGACTGGAAGTAATAGCAATCACTAGTATAACAGCAATCAGTAGTATAATTCAGTGTTCAGAAAGAAGTTAAATTTTATGCATTCACTTACCAAATCTTTGTGATGAGTCTAGAAATTTAAAAAAAAAAATCCTTCAAAGTATTTATAGTACAATCTGCAATGTCATATGGATTTTATCTTTTTTGTTTGTTTCTTGCACAAGACAGACATTATTAGGCAAAGACCTTAAAAGCCTACTTCACTATTAACCATTTTAATAACAAATAAACTTTTAGCTACAAAACTTAATGACAGATTATCTGCCAATGCTAGTGGAAACCAGCTGAAGTAGGGTAAATATGAATATTGCCCACAATATGCGTGTTTGTAATCAACTAAAATGTCTTTCACTTGACAATTATTTCTTCATAATTAACATTGAAGTGACGATTGTAAATGGATGGATGAAAGACACAATCCCAGTTCTCTAACTATTGAAGATTTATGTCTGTAATGAAAGCTAAAGCCTTTCATATAATAGGTTCATTTTAGCTAACAGACACAGAAATGGTACTTGATTTGCATCTAACCCATGGAAACTAAAAACATTATGATAACTGTAAATAACAGGTCTTAAACAAAAGGCTCAGTATGTCTAAAACTTTAACTCTTGAAGTGTTACTATCTCATGGGTGGATTTGTGAGATGATAGTCCCAGAAATATCAACTTGAGTTGAAACACAACTCTTTTTTTTTTAAGCTGCAGACTCTCTCCCAGAGAGTATTCATACTTATTTGATGAAAATCAGTATATAACTTCTTATTCCTCAGAAGCCCTGAAGACATAACATTGCTAAATTGAAAACACAGATGGCTTTATTACTTATTGTGCAATATTTTACAAAAAAATCTAATTTCTCACAGTCATGCAATCCTACTGGTGATGAAAAGGCTGCACAAGCAATACTTCCATCTCACCAGTGCTTCAGGGATTTTAAAAGGACAGTGATGAATCAAACTAAAGGAACTCAGCTCAACTTTTGCAGCAGCAGCAAAGTTTGCAGTTAGTATCAAGGGGATGGACAATGCATTTGATAAAAGAATACCAAGAAACAGTGAATATGGAACTTCAAATAAGAATTTTTACAATCAAGTTTTTGAACCAGGTGTACATTAAAGGGTTTCATTAAGTCAAACACGATCACACCTTGCTAAATC
Organism: Daphoenositta chrysoptera; assembly: GCA_013397915.1. Classification (NCBI taxonomy): domain Eukaryota; kingdom Metazoa; phylum Chordata; class Aves; order Passeriformes; genus Daphoenositta; species Daphoenositta chrysoptera. Next base: position 385,030 of record VZRO01005749.1, on the reverse strand, counting down.
GCAGTCAGGCAAACTCTGTGAAGCCTGCCTCTCTTCCCCAAAGTAGGACAGATTTGTGAGTCCATGCTGGCATCACACAGAGGAGCTTCCAGACCACATCCCAAATCCTCTGTACACACACACAGACACTCACTTCAGTGAGATGAGTGCAAGTTTTTTCCCCCTACCAAATGTTTCATGAGCCAAGGAAGAGGCAGGACACTAAGGATAGCATGACAAAATCCTAGTGCCAAGTTGAGACTTTTCCAACACAAGAAGAAAGTTGCTACACCCCCAGTGCTTTAAACCAGCAGCCTGGATCACTGAAATGCCAATGGCATCTGGCTTCTGGTACACAGGAAACACCAGGCTTTTCTGCATTTAATGGCAGCTGCTCATTGCACAACTTCCCTCTATATGAGGTTCCCCTTCCAGTCAGTTTCCCGGGTAATTTCACCAGATTTCACACAATGTGGAGGAAAAATGGATGCCCTGTCAAATGATTCCCACCGGGAAACAACATCTACTTTTAAACAACCCATCATGAGGACTATGCATGAGCTTGGTTTAAATACAGTATTTTCGTTGCCTTTTCTGACATTGATAAAAGAGAGAGTAATTATATAACTCAAAGGTTCTGCAATAAATACCGCAGTATGGTTTATTATGGCCATAGAAATGGATTTACTTTCTCAAACTCTAAAACTACGATAATATGTTCTCAACATTTGCTTACCTATTAAAGCAAACCTAAATGTTTTTCTAGGAAGCACATCATGTGTGATCAACATGAGGTAGTATATAGCTCACAAGCCATGTAGGAAAATGAATCCACAGCACAATTTAAAGCTTTGCAAAGCAGCAGAATACTTGGAAAAAAATGAGGAGTTCAAAAAGAGAGAAGACCCATACAACATGTATAATATGTATCAATAGCTAGATCTAATCAGCACTGACACATGACTTTTTCTCATCACAGACACCTATGGAGAATGTTTGTTTTCTCAAGATGTGCAGCATATAAAAAGATACAGTGTTTGTTATTTCTGTCACCCAATTTCTGACTGCTTCATGAAACCTAATATCCATTAGCATCTCTATATTAAGCTGTTTTGGTCTCAAATTTTGCTACATTAGGCACCTACAAAACACAAAGATTTAAATGTAACGTATGTACCTTGGAATTGTAGTGCCTCACAGTTTAGATTTTATTATTCAGAAAGAAAAAGACTAAATCTTGACTTTACATCCTCCATGCTAATTGCTGTTGTCTAAACCTAAAGTACTTTTTTGAGTGAAGAAAGAAATCCACAGTACTGAAGAGGAGTTTTATTTATGCAAAGCCAACTGAGCTAAACTCGTAAACCACAACAGAGGCAGCCACATCAAGAGACCATAAGCAGATAAAGGGAACATCAGATTTCACCAGATAACAGTGACTTCCATGATATTGTTTCTTCTTCTGTCTCTTTCCTAATCTCCCTTGTCTCAGATAACCCAAATCACCATTACAAAGTGTAAAATGTTGAAGCAAACTAATGAAAGGAAAATGCCACCATACTAAGCAAGTTAAACATGGAATCAAATTCATGGCGGAAATGCTCTGCAAGTTTCTGAAATTACTATTCTGCAGAAAACATCAGTATTAGAGGATTTTTCCACTGAATGAAGAAAGCATCAGAGCCGTTTTTAAAATTCCTACCTGTTCATATACACTACAATTAGGTACTGCTGATTTGCTCATCACATTAATTGTAATTAATGCTAATGTCAATAATTGATGCTAAAGCAGCAATGCTTGCCATACCAAGATAACATATATATTTAACATCATAATTTCTGCTCAAAGTGATGACATCACATTCTTCTCTTGCAACATTATCCTCTGCTCTAATTCATTCAAAGTAGATGTTGTATGTCTGGGACTGTTTGCTTAAAAGAACATTTTAATGTAGAGTCCTGTTGTCAGGAATTTCCTGTTTAATAGTCTACAAGACCATTTAACTGCTGAATCTAGGCAGTCCCACTTGCCATTCCTAGCAGGAGTCATTACTGATACGCATCTGAAACCTACCTTGTTTAACTCAGCTATTGTAAACATGGGACTGGGGGGAATTTTGAAAAACAGTCTATGTTATCATAAAAAGTGCCAACGCTATCAGCTTAGCCAGAGAAATGTAGGTCAAAGCAGAGTACTCCCAAAAAATGCACAAAGTAAATTTCTGTGATGGTGGAGTTGCTGTCCTTCCTTTTATGAAGCTGAGTCCTAAGTTGATTAATGGAATGTTGCATCTTTTTACATTACCCGAGGGCAGAAATGATTTGCCTTAGAGTGCCTGGAACTGCTTCCTCGATTGATTAAAGACAAATGAAGTTTGAGAGAACTGTCGGCCACAAGAACAATTTTTGGTGATCATACACTCTACTAAGGCCTAGAATAATATTTTGTTTGATTAGAAAGGAAAATTATTCCCTCTTGTGTTACTAATACTTGTGTTCTGTCCTCATTTTCATTCAGATTACAAAAAGATAAAAATACCAGCCTGGAACTAAACTAAAATTTGGCTAAAGTAAAGAGTTTAAAGCCTATTCCTCCTTAGACCCACTATAAAACACTAAAAACACCTTCAAGCAGGTACTTGGAGAAAGCTGATGTAATCTAAGCCAGGAAAACCCTTGATCACAGCTTGCTGACAAAAGCACCATCCAAAAGAATCAGTGCTTAACACTATCCCAAACACATGAATGTTAATTCAACCTCAGTGTCCAGCCTTTCTGAAACTGAGCTACTTTCTAAGTTCTAAGCTAGTTTTTCAAATCTCAAGTTTGCATCTTTGGAGAGCTGAGAGTCTAGCCTGTGTTAATGGCAAACATGAAGATACATGTTTGACTTGTTATAAACCTCTTATTTCAGAGGCTATCTTCCCCTAACGTCTCACCTGCTCTGGCAATCTGAAAGCACACTTCGTGAGTGTGGTTGTACTGATTAGTATTCTATTATATTCTATAATAGTAAAAAAACTATGATATAGTAAAAATTTTTAGTATTGTATAATAATAATAATAGAACATTAAAGCTTACAGGGAAAAAAAAGAAAAGTTCAAATTACCAGAGGGAAAACAATGCTCAGGCATTGTTCAGGTATGCTTCGTCTGCTGAGACACAGAAAATTCACCAGTCCTGGACTGATATATAAACTGTTCAAGAGCTTCTTTTTGAACTTAAAGAAACTCAGTTTTACAAAGATTCACCTCTTACCATAGAAAAAAATCGGTCAGTTCACAGATCAGACGAGCTAAGTAGGTTTCATGTTAGCACCAAAGAATTATTCTCAAGAACAAAGGTGTGTAAATTTGAAAGTAAAACAAATACAAATTCACAGTAATTTTAATTAATTTACAGTAAAATTACTTTTTTCTTTATCTAGATAATCAATTAGCTATACATGAAACACAAATTCACATTCCACTTTTATGCACTAAATTTGGCTACCAGTAACAATATAACTGTGAAAAAAAACAGGCAATATTTATGAGGCATATAGAAACTTCAAACGATATTTTATGGCATGGAGCAGATTTCTTTACTAGTGACATTATTTAGATTACAGTCCCCTATCTAACAAGAGATATTCCATACCTGCCATACGAGTATATGACTATTTTCATATTAGTCCACAATCCAATAAAATGATTTCACAATCCAATAAAACCAAATTTTCAAAAGACAGAGTCACAGGTGACATCTTGCTATCGATTGAAGGAACATCAATTGAAAAGACAGGTTCATTCTTTTTCGTGACCAAGGTAATGAAGGATTACCACAGGATTATCTCCAAGATAACCGACAGCCTACATGCAGTTACAAAAAAGCCTTTAAAATTCAACATATTTTCAACATTCCTATTAGAAGAATACAAGTTTATTTTTATTTTCTTAAATAGGAAAGTAAAGGAGAAAAAACCACACAAAATCAAAACAGAAGCAAATAACTTATCACCTCCTGCAGGTTCATGACCTGTAAAGCATAGGACTAGAGTGGTAACACTAATGAGCTGCCCCCCTTTAATGACAGATCTTCTATCACAATACAATTGTCCCCTCTCTCCTAGTGCTACGCTCTGGGAAAAACCATAAAGTCCATCATGCACTGATGAAAACTGAAGAGGGATAAAGGAGAGAGATGCCACCAACACATAATCAGCCACCCTCACAAATGCTACACAGTAGCCCAGAGAGATATTAAAGATTCTTTTGTTAAATCTCAATCAAAGTGTTTCTGTACAGCAGAAAAAAAAAATTATTAAATCCCTGCCACCTCTATCAGGCATCTCTTTTAATTGCTTCCTGATTTAGACTTCTTTTGATTGAGATGCAAACACTGACTTCTGTGCTTCTTTCCATTTCCATTGTGCTTCACAAAACCAAGATAAATTTAGAATATCCTTTCAAGCTGAAAGTGCTGCAGAAACACCACATCATTTGTAGTCTATGTCTTCCAATATTTACTAGCCAAATTTTAATCCAAACCATACCAAGAACCACGCATAATTTGCCATAAACCAGCATCAGGTTTGCATCTTCCTAATGCACTGAAGAACTGCATTAATGAAGACTTACTACGATGCTCTAAGATACTAATTGTTGTAAACCAGCTTTATAGAGATATTTTATTATTTTCCTTTATGGAGTTAGGATAGCAGAATGGGTGAAGTAAATACCATAGAGGAAAAAGCTTAAATGAGTATGTTTCAGTTCAACTGCTTTCAGGAGAACTTTAAGTCATAACTAGAAGGAGAACCAAATTATTACAGCAATAAAGGAAAAGAGGCATAAGGAAATATATTGAGCAGTTATAATTCATTCCAATCAAAACCAACTCTGGTGTGCAGTTCAAAGACTTGCTCTTGCCTCAGGCACAGAGCCAAATACATACTAACTGTAAATAAAGGCAACAGCAGATTAACAATTTACCCCAAGTTAAACTACAGTAAAAAGTATGACTGCAGTAACTATCCATGTTAGTTCCTTCCCCTGTAGGCAAACATGAAGCTCCTTACTGTACCCCTCAAGGGTAAATTATAATTATCTTGCATTTATCACAGGGTAGGATTATACACTTAGGCAACACCCATTGCAGCAAAACTCTGTGGTATATTAACTTGCATAATACCCTCAGCTGAGATACAGCTGACAATGTTTTTATGTCTAAAACATTATAAATACAAAACTTGACATATTAATTTCTACTACTACTACTCTTTTTAAAAATTATTTTCACAGAAGTAACAAAAGCAAATCCATTTTATTTCAAATACTAACCAACAAGTGGCAGAATGTGTTACAGTTAAAAAGTATCTCCAAAAATATTTCTGAAGCTACACTTTGAAAGTGTTGACAAAGTGTTTTGACATCTGTGGTATTCTCCCACACATGCATATCCCTGTTTCCTTTAGCTGAAAATGTTCACCAATTTCATTTAGAAAGCTTCATGCTGAAAATTTTGGCCTTTTTGAAACAGAGATCAGCGATACATACACCTCTACTTAGTCAGCACCATTCCTCTCAGAAGCTGACTGGTAGTCCTTTGAACTCGTCATAAACACAGAACATGCTTATAAACACTAAAAATTGAGCTCCCCATAAGCTACACACAGGGACATTTCTGGAGAGCAAGCAGATTCTAGTTTGCAATAGTTCACTTTGGAATGAGTTATCCTAGTGAAGAATCTGGCACAAGTAATTTATAAAGCAGCTATCATTCCACTGACTTCTCAAGACACAGGTTCCCAGACTCAGGACAGATTTCTAAGAACCATATCCCATTCAGCAGCTTATTCCTCTGGCACAGCTTTAGGTAGGAAGCTGCACAAGACAAGAGTACTAGAGAACCTGCTGGATGAGGTGTTAGGTGACTACAAACTCACCAAAGCCATTTATTAACATTCATCTCTGCTGATTCAATGGGCTGAGGCAGATCTCGTGACATACTCCCTAAGCTTCAGCATAGTGAACAAAACACTCAAGTTGCTCTAACAGAGCGGCCTTACCTCCCCAAAGTGCTCCTTCCACACAAGGAACATTTATTTGTCATGTGGACTCCAAGATGCTTTGGGTTCTTCACAGGCTTCAGAAAGGAAGTATTAGGAAGTATTCAAAATGCACCTTTTTATAAGCAAAAGCATGGACAGTGGGATACAGCTCCATAGTCAGTTGCTCAGCTGCAAGGGTAACTCAACTTCACAGCAGCCCTTTTTCACTCTGTCACCTTCCTGTGATGTTTATCACAGCTGTTCTTGGTTTTACTTCCAATTGGGGGCACAGGAACTGGCCACAAAAAAGTGACCAGAGAAATTTCACTGTCTGTGAAGAACACAGAGCATGCAAATGCTTGAAGTAAGCAAAGCACAGACTATCCCTTGATCCACCAACAATACTTGAAATAAAAACATTAGCAAATCCAACTTCAAGTCAATATTGATTTCCTTAAATGTCCTACCTCTGAAATATTACAATAATTCTTAAGAATAATTACTACTTTGTAGGTAGAAGCAGAAGTCTTTCCCTTTCACAGCCATTAGTTTTTCTTAAAAGTGTACTTTTACACTTCCATAATGCATGTTTCTGAAAAAAAGGATTACAAGTGAAATTTTAGGTCTAAATGAAGTCGTAGCTCAGATTGATAATGAGGTAACTTCATAATGATGAGCAGTATTTCTTATTTTCTTGAGAACTAAAGGTGAGTATAGTGAAGATAGGAAGCCCTGCAGCTTCAGTCAGATCCATCCAGATTGGTGCAGACAAGGCCAGGCCTATGGCATGTTGCTATAGAAACTTACAGCAAAACCATTCCCTTCTGTCATAAAAAAACTCCAAACCAAAAATCAACCCACATTCTAAATACAACACCTCTTCCAAAATTGCAACACTTGTCACTACTTACAAGTTAGTGAACATTATATGGAAATGCACTCACAGTATCCCTGTTCTCTAAACTCTAATAGGAAGAATAAATCCTGAATAAAATACATTATGCAGCCATTCTTCTCGTGTTTATTTACGCGTTCTGCCATAACTTGAAAGTACTACCCATTGTACTGCTCTAGCAACACACAAAGAGAGAAACCAACACTCAGGGCAGACTAAACACTAAAGACTGGAGTTCATATGGAAGAGAACATCCCTTTCCTGCACTGCAGGGCCAGTCAGGTGAGAGAAGATTACTGCTACAAGTCACGTTTAACAGCTCAGACTCTTCATACACGAGACATCGGAGATTAAATATTGATTTTACATTATAGCTATTCATTATCACTAGGAACACTCACTCCTTTTAGCTAAATTGTAGCCAATAATTTGATTAGTCATAACCCACAATGAAGACCAAATTACACAAAAAAAGCCTGCAATAAGTTTTATAACATCTCTGCAACATCATGCTGCTTCCTTTAAACACTTATCCACAGTTTATGCAAGCTTGGCACATTGAATGTGGGATGCACTTCAGCTGCATCTCCCATGGCCTGTCCAATATTAGAAATGTGAGCTGGAGACATTTCTTTCTATACATGTTTCTCTAATAGTCCCTAAAATTAGGCTTCTTCTTTTGTACCTTTACATGAGCATGAAGAAACATGAGAGATGATGCTTGGTTCACCAGCATTTCCTCTCAGTTGAAGCTGCATTTGTAAACACATCTTGAAAAAGCCAAAACTCACATCTGGAATTGTCTGTATTTAAATACTTGGCAGAAATAACTTGTTGAGAAGTTCCATCTGTGCTTCTCCTACAGCATCTACATGCCATTCAGAGAGCAAGAACTGTCATAGTGGGCTCCCATGATAGTCACAAGCATGCACAAGCAAGATGCACAGAACTAGTTTTAGAGGCAACTAAGCATAAGTTGCTTTTTGGAAGTACCCTGGCATTTTTTCCTCCATTAGGCAGAAAAAAAATTGGGCCCAAATCTGTAACTTAAAACAGATGAAAGTTCTTTTCTTCAAAGGCCAGATTCTTTCCAGTGCCCTAATTTCACTCCTGTAAAGCATGAACTAGATCTTACTTTCTTGTCAGCTGCAAGCACTTTCTCCACTTAGAGGTGAGGCAGGGATCAATGTCAGAGTCAGCAGAACCTACACACTCACCATCCCTGCCCCAGGACCCTGTGGTGTCAGAGCAGGGAGTTTTGGGCAAACCACAGAAAGGACTCAAAATACTGCTGCACTGCACATGAGGTAAGACCTTGCATGATTGCTGAGATACCTCTTTCTTTGTCTAACCCCAAACACAGCATTATTCCACAGCAAGCAGCATGCTTGGATCAATATTTCCTGAAATCAGCAGCAAGTAACAGTTCCTAAATGCATTTTGAAGTGCGTCCTTACTGACTGCAGCAAAAACAACCATTAGCTATCTGACTTTCATGCAGAATTCATCCAAGTAGCCGTTTTTTGATAAGCAACTTATCCTGACCTGAGAACACCGCTAAGGAATCTCTATTAAAATATTAAACACAGCTGTTGAGAGAGGGCTAGAGAGTAACAGTGTAAAGCATCTAGTACACAGATGCAGTTACTGACAACTCGTAATCCTGACAGGCTGTGTGAGCTAGAAAACAGGTTTGCAACTTGGAACATTATGTAACAAAATTGGTGATAAGCTATAAAAAAAAGATGTCTTGCTCTTAATCTTGTTAATAAATCCTTACTTCCAGGAAATAGCTGTAGTGCCCTACATATGTTTTAATCTTGTTTTATAAGTCAAAGCACTAGCAAAATAATGTATTTAGATGCAGCTATGATTCTGATGAATCATTCCTTGCACCCAAAAATAATTTTAGACATATGAGTGCTAAACTCATGACAGCTCAGCAGAACCTGGCACTGGAGAAGTGAGCAGCTGTTTTAACATGGGAATCACAAAGAGCAACTTTCTCAGAGGATTAAACTGCTCTAAGACCTTTTATCACAGGGAGAGAACATGTCTGTCAGGACAACCCATAAAGATGTGCCACTCTCCTCAGCACAGAGTGGCCTTCCTTTCAAGCCTCATGGGCAGAAGCAGGGATATGAAGTGGTATTTTACAGCCTCCTTCTCTGAATCCCTTCGGGAGTTAATGAGCAGGCACAGGAAGCAGAACAGTGACTACCTGCTCAAAAAAAAGAAAAAAAAAGCCAGAGTAATGGGCTTCCCCCACGCTGTTCATCAGAGTGAAGGGCAGGAAGGCTGACCTTATGAAATCACTTCAAGCAGTAAGGTATTGATCACAAGTTCATCTGCTGGAACTTTGACACTACGAGACCAATCTCCTGTTCCTTCCTCACTAGGAAAACAGCTATAAAATGGCTTTGCGTGGAGGCGAGAGAAGAAGGAAGACAGACGGGGTTTTCTTGCTTGGTTTTTGTTTGGTTTAAGGTATTTGATACAAGCCTGCCACAGGAAGGAGGAACAAGAACTGATATGTAGAATCAACAGATAGCTACCCAAATGTCTGTCCTGGCATTTTGCCAGTTTGATATGACTCACACTGACAATATTTTGATTAGCAAGCTTTGGAAGGAGTTCAATATTTTATCCACTACAAGACCCATGACACATACTGTAAAAACACTGACGTCTACTGCAGTTTGACAAGAAAGTGTCAAACTGGTTTCTGAGTTTTGCCAGGTATGAGAATTTGTTTCTTCAGAAGCCTCTTCACAGGCCTACTGATTCTACAATGGGATATGCTGCAAAAGGAGAAAAAAGAGGAAAGCAGGCAAAAGCAATTTAAACCCTTTCATAATCTTCTACACAAGGCTCTGTTCTAATCCCTTACCCATTCTTTGGCTAAAAAGGTAATTAGAACAACCAGAATAGAGAAGGCCCTCCAGTGAGTACAGGCATCTCATTTTTTTCTGCAAATAAAACACTTCTGGAAAATTGATCATGAATCCCTGCATTTGTCTTTACTACAACTGAAAATGTGACTGTATGAATAAAGGTAGCAAAGCTGATATTCAACAACCCAGCTAGGAAAGACACAACATCAAGCAAGACATGGTGATGTTTCTGCCTGTGGGCAAAATTCTCAGCACTTTCCTTGTGCTGTTCCAGCAAACCCCACAAAAGTATATTAAGTTGTTAATGTGTTATGATCACATATCCATGTGGCACCAGAAAGTCAGTAGTTTTTCTTCGTAAATACGTTTTCTCAGGTGATTAACAGCAGTGGTTTAAACAAAAGAGAATCCCTTGCCTGCAAAGAAGCATTTTTCATCCCTGCCCAATGCAAGTTTTTAAGGTTTACCACTAGAATACCACCATGCAAAAGACTGATCCACCATTCACTGTGGTGATGGAAACTTTTCTTAGCCAATGATTATAGAAGGACAGTTTAAGTCACTCCAACCATGGCCTCCTAAGGTAAAGTAGCTGCTGACAGGTAAAGCATCTGCTCTGCTTGCAGCTGATCAGCACTGAGCCCTTTCTATGCCTGAACCCTTCTGCCCTTCTAATTTTCCTCCCTTTGCAGTCACTCTGAATGTTAAATTCAGAATCAGAACAGCCATTTTTTAACCTGTCCATATGACTAAAACATAACAGGAACAGGAACATCTACCACAGTAAGAGGATCCATCAGGTATTTGCCATTTAATTATAATTTCACTTATTTAAAACACCTTGACTTCTCAGCATTCCTGACCTAAAACAAATGGATACATGTGTTTATAAATACAGTAGTAACTGTAAAAACAAAACCAAAGGGAGACTTGATTTTGCCTACAGTGGAGGAGAATAAACAGCGGTACATTTAGACAGTCTTGAGAACTAAATAAGCAGGCAGCAAATAAAAGACAGCAAACACTCTTATGTTTATGTATAAAGGCCTACCTCAAAAACATACATTTGGCCTTGGAAGCTCTTATTAGCTCTCTGTCCTTTCTTTAAAAAAACAAATTTTAAAAAAAGAGTACACAATCCCTCCCAAACTGCAGATATGACAAAGATGTTATACACAGCAAAATATTAATGTTTAACCCTCAACACAGCCCAGTCTTCCCCACTGCTGACATTCTGCAGCTGCATGCAGTCTGAAATTCAAGATTAATAAATGTGTACATGAGGAAACAAATCATTAGTGTGTCCAGTCAACTTCCTCAAAAAGCCACCTATGATTCTTAGTGTCCCAGGAGCCTAGAGACAGCCTGCAGAGCTTCAGTGGCAGAAGGGACGTACACAAGTTTGTCCTGAGCACACATGCCAAGAAACTCAAACCAATCACCTTCCTAGTTACACCAGATCTGCCTGGTTTGTCTGCTCCAACTGACTCACAGTAAACTCAGCCCATCTATTTACAAGTCTGTGTTATAATTTTAGCCACAATGGCTCTGGGTAACTACACTAACATTGAAGCAAATAAAAACATAACACTACTGCCAAAGAACTAAACATAATCAAAATAGAAAGATAATGGGTGAACAAGTGACAACAGTAAATATTATTAATCTTGTATCAGGCTGAAAGCCATAGCAAAAAAAGAAACTGACCCGATATGAAGTAGAAAGGCATAAACCAACCACTCTACTGACTAAACATGTACACATTTTTATCTTACTGTTATCTTACTGATTTTAGCCAACAAATTTTTTTTCACAAAATGTACAAGAGCAACCTGTCTGATAACACTAGGAGATAAAGTTCTGAGAAAGACTTAAATTAGAGAACCACTGCAAAAAATCCTCACTGCAGAGAAATTCAAAACAGCTTTGCAGCAGAAAATGCAGATCATCAGTATGGCTTTTCTCCATACATTGTAATTTTGTTTACAGAATATGGAAAAATAAATTAACATGTAAAAACAGCAATATCATAAAAAACATTGGAATGTTAGCTCTAAAATGGTTTTCATTACTTACTTTACCACCTTAAAAACATTAATTAGAAGTAAAGATAAGCTTCACTTCTTGTAGTGTGCTAGTTAACTGTTCAGCTGCCACTTGCAAAGCAAACGTGAAGTTATCAACCACTCACAGTTTTTCTAACTTTCATTAGTCTCCTGATACAGGGGATGTCTACCATATATTCCCTTAAGTATTTCTTGATCTTTAGAAAAAATTGTTATCAATGGGAATAATACAGAGAGAGATATGTGAAAGAGCTACTTAAATCTTGGTGGGGAAAAGCACCCAAAAATAAAACTATCTGTGATATGAAGAATTATACAGAAACCCTATTTTAAGAAAGTATCACTCGCAAAAGCTTCAACAGTTCCTTTTAAAGTCTAGTGCTGCTACCTCAAATTAATTACAGGAAGAAAAAAAAAGTAATGGTAATTTATTTTTAATAACAATGGTAAAACCATACCTTCAGATTTAGCTAGGTTTTGAATTTGTTAAAAGAAGTCTAGAAGTCTAACATATAAAATACATATATGCCAACTTTTTTATCTTAGAAAAGATTACAAAGCCTTACAGAGTTTCACTTCAAAAGTGAAACTATACTGTAAACTTCGCCAGTTGATAACGTTCTAAATACAAACACAATAGAGCCAAGAAGATCAAAGCAGATCTAATCTCTTTTCTTGCAGGCTGAAAAATCTAATCTATAGCAAGATCATATCATTTTCTTATATATTTTCAATCACATAGTAAGACAAAAAAACGTGTTGCAAACCAAGCAACCAAAACCAACCAGAGTAGCCTGATTTAAAAAACTAAAAAAAAAAAAAAAGTCATGGCTTTTAAGTCAGAAGTAAGCTTTGAACTTCACCGGCAATTTTTAGTGTCATTAAAACTACTTAAATTCATATCTTAAATATCAGCTGAATTTCAGAACTTTTACTTTGCCAGTACAGCTCATCATTTGCAGCACTTTACCATACTTTAATACTTGCAGAACGCATAACTTTGAAAGAAGAAAAGAGTCATATATACTTGAAATATACATACTCATATATAAGCTGAGTTGCATCCATGTGTTTCTCCTACCTTTCCAGTGTTTTAGGTGTCTTCTCACACCAGTTTTCTATTTGTGATCATTCAATTAAGTCTCATGAAAAACTTCAATAGCAAAATGGCAAAACACAAACACCAGCAAAAGTTTTGTCTGTCCAGGCTTTCTGGTCAGTTTTCTGTGTGCACGCCTTTCATCCTTCCCCCTCCTCCTGCCACTATGGATCTATTGCATGGAACAGGCAAGATGCCCCAGCACTTCCTAACTGTGGTGTGCTTGCTCCGGTAAGATACAACCAGTCACGGTATGAAAAGACAGAGAAAGCTCATGCACTACCCCTCCTTAAAGTGTTTTTAGAATCCCTTGGCTGTGTTGTGAAAAATTACCAACATAATCAGAACAACCCATGGTACACCAAACAGTCAAGAAAACAACCAAACCTCTATGTGCCATCCTCATCCAGTTTTTTCTCCCTGCAGCAAGCTTTCTCTACAACCCAAGCAAGAACTTGCATGGCATGTCAAAATTGAATTAGGCCTAGACTGCAAGATGTATTTCATGCTCCTAATGTTCCAGGTGAGACAGGATTCCTCTCAGTTTCTACTTCACATAGTATATATGCCTACTTTTCTGTTGATTTCAGTCATCTTCCTGCTCTGTTGACTTCAGTTTGACACCAAATGAAAAAGAAAGAGATGATGCCTGAGATATGAGTAGCACAGAAAGAGAATGTGCATTTGCCAACCATAGACAGAGACTTCAGAGCATTCTAGACAATAAATAATGATGTGTTCAAAGAAGGTAGTAAAAAAATCAGGCATCATAATTCAAGGAAATATTGTTGAAACTAGAAAGAAAAATATTGCATCTACCAATTCAGGTCTCTATCCGTAGTCCCCTTGTCACCGAATTTTCTCAGCTACCTTGCCAACAAGTTCCATCTGTTTTCTTCTGGATTATTTCTGATTGAGATCATTTTGTACACTGACTACTGAAAGCAAAGTTAACTCAATACAATGGATAACATATCCCATTGAATGTTTCTGGGAAAAGAGATGGGTTGAACTTCTTCCCTTTCAGATGTTTGCATGTAGACAAAGTATCTGAATAAAAAAAAGAAAAAAACCTGACTACAGCAGGCAAAAAATTCTCTTAATATAAACTTCTGATTTTGCTACGTCAAACACTACTTAGCCTCTACCCAGGAGATATACAGAGGTGATTTAGAGACCACTGCTGTGGTTTAATCTAGTATAGACTAAATGCAAAAATTAATTACTACTCAATAATTGAATTCATGTGGAGGAGTTTGAGTATTTCTTGCCTCTGTGACAGGAATGATTATTAATGCATAGAACACCACAAAAAAGCTGTGTTTCCTCCAAAGCCAGTTTGTAATAATCAAAATAGACCAATATTTTTAATCCTGTTTTTATCCTTACCTCAGCCTTTCTTCTTCTTTCTTACGAAGACTGAAATCTCGCTGAACCACCTGGAGCACATGCTCTGCTTCTTCATCAGTCAAGCCAGAAAGGTCCAGTTTTCTCCCCATTATACACTGGGTCCTGGATATCAACAACTATAAGGAATACCTGAAATCAGAAACAGAAAATGAAATTGAAAAATAAATTGAAAGCACTCATATTTTTCATAAGTACGTTGAAATCACAAGCACATCTGCCCACCCAACAAAAATAAAGTTGCTGCCATAAACATCAGAAAAGAAAACAATTGACTCTTTTGGGCTGGAAAAGACCTTTTACATTGAGTCTAACCATGACCCAGCACTGCCAAGTCCACCACTAAACCATGTCCCTAGGTGCCACACCTGCACATCTTTTAAATACCTCCAGGAATGGCAACTCAACCACTTCCCTAGACAGCCGGTTCCAACACTTGATAACCCTTTCAGTGAAGGAATTGCTCATAAAATCCAATCTAAAGTTCCCTGGTACAGCCTGAAGGGTTCATTTCAGAATTATTTTTCAGGTTCCATGCACTGAAAGCAATCACCTCCCCCATAAATACAAATGGAAAAGACACATTTTTTGAGATATTAAGAGATGTTGAGGACAGACCTCAGTGTTGCTCTCAAAAAGGAACATGTTTAACTAAGTCAGGTCAAATCAGGTTTAGACATTTCTTAAGATTTTATGCCATAATTCTATAAAGCTGTTTGCGGTGCAATCCCTGTGACTGTGTATGAACAGAGAACATACTCTGCTGTAACACTCAAAAATATTTTGTACTGCCAACCAAGAAAACAGGAATTATTTTAAAGCACCATTTTAAAAAGTAAGCATATAAAATTCAAATGCATTTCCCAGTGTGATTGGAAAGATTTAGATGTCACTATCATCACTATATCATTATTTGCCATATTTGGAGGAGAAAAGTAGTAGTTAATATTATGTGTGCATTGAAGGTACCATAAAGTTTGAACTAGAGTTTGGTCCATTAAGTTTCACTAATGAAATTTGTTCTAATTTATTTTCTCATGGCTTTTACTCATTTAATTGAATTCTAGTAAATTCAGTTCTCAGTATTAACTTTTGTCATTTGGTTTATGCAATTATTTGGGCAATTAGAGAGGTGTCCATCTCCACGTTGTGTTATGGTTTCAGAAGCATAAGACAGTTTTTGAATCTCTGTTATGAGCTCCCAGCAATGCATATAATAACCATGAAAACACTGTAGTTCCTACACTATACAGAAGAGGCAACTATTACTGCCTCTTCATCCATGGTGAGTAGCAAGTGAATGAGGCTATGTAAAGCATGATCTAAACTGGTTCTGGCCCAAAAAAACCCCACCTCTAAGGAGCACTGTTACAGCATACAATTAAGTGTGCTATGTACTATGGCAAGTAGAAGCATGGAGGAAAAAACATCAGCTTTATTTTCTAAACATAAAATTCATTTACTACTCAGATAATGATGTGGGATGTGGTTGGTTGGGTTTTGTTTGGGTTTTTTGTTAGCTTGGTGGGGTTTTTTTTAATACAATATTTACCTTCCTATAATCATCTGATTACTATTCTTCAAACAAGAAAAACACACCCACACGGAAGGAGGGCACAGCTTATTTTTTCTGTTTTGGTTAGGCTATCCATGAAGTTTAGAATAAACTATTTGTTCAAGAAAACAACACTTCACCAAAATCAAGCAGATGGTAATACAAGCTTAGGTGAAATCAAGACGACAAGATCCCTCCAACAAGACACATGCTAACCACACAGCAAAAAAAAAAGGTCACAATGTTCTGGCTTGACTCTGAATCTACGAAGGGAGATAACCATGAGTATTTAATAAAGGTTATAAAAATGTACTTCTAAAAATAATTACACTGATTTGTGTAGAAGTGCCGAAGAAACAAAGGACTATACGTAGTCTTCATTAATCGCATTTGCAAGACCAAGAATATATGTTAAGGATTGGCTAGAACACAGCGAGGAACAACTGGCAAGATTTTTTTTCAGTGCCACACAGGTTCATAAATCTTCTAAAAATTTTCACCAGGTTATTAAGATTTTCCTCTGTCCTTTCACCTAAGAGTCCTTGTACCAAAACCCCACTCAGCACTGGCAAGCAAAAGAAAAGGTGAAGAAGGGCTTGCTGAGGTTACACTTAACGTTACAGCTCAAAGACAGAGCACCAAGTACCGTGGGACACATCCTTCCCTTCAGGATTTGGGATATCTGCTCAGCTCTTCCCACACAAAGCACTTAAGTGCAAAGGCACCTCTGACGTTCTACAAGCATGGAAGGGCTTCACCACAGGAAAGCCACATCCATGGGGAAGTAAGCAGGACTTTTCCAAGTAATTTTTTTTACACACATACACGGAAGGGAAAAATACAGGATACAATGTAAAAGGAAATAAAACTTTTTGAAGCAATTCCTGAAGCCAGTAGAGAAACCTTCATGCTAGGGCTACAGTCTTGTGAGACACAAGATGATGAAGGTAACTGGAGTTTCATCTTTAATCTCCTACTATCTCGAGTATCAAGTTAAAAATTGTAATTAACATTTTCATAATAACTTCTCCCTTCAGGTCTTCACCAAAATCCTTTTGGAAATGGTGTAAAAATAAATAACCCTTTTTCACACATGCAAACTGGTCCATCAGTAAAGAAAATTATCCCTTTGATTCAGCTGCCACTGCTGATTGTGAGCACGTATAAGAAGGGGGAAATTTACCCCTAAATTTAGGAATAAGTGGGCAGCCCCACCACCTCTGATTTTCTGAGGCTGGCACAGACTTCATTTCAAGTATATATGCTTTAAAATCACAAGCACCTTTAACTTTTGATTTTCATGTGGTTTATTTCTCTATAGTATTCTCAGACTGCATTCCAATATTACATTAACCTCTAAGGAACTTCTGCGTTTTTTCTCAGGAAATAATTTTTCATCACATTACTAAATCACCTCTGATCTGGGAGTATCACAGCAGTTTATAAATATTTATAAACAATTCTCAAAAGTCCTTTTTGTGGTAGATCCGGATTATGTATTTTGGAAATACACAATGGCAAATCCTCTAGAGGAAATGTAACAAGTTACACTTTTAAAAACCCCAACTAGACAACAAAATAGCTTCTCAGCCTAAAATAACTTCTGGCTTCAATTAAAATAACTTACATGAGGCTGTTCAAATGATTGCCTTCATAAGTAATTCTTTGGTAAATCTCAAACTGAACACAAAATCTGAGATCTCACAGACTTTACAAGGAATAGTATCATTCCCTAGAAAACTTTTGCTCAACCAATTAAAACACTGTAACTGGAAAGCCTAGGCTTACAAGACACGACTGGGTATTGTTTGAGTAATACTCTAATCTTAAAACGTCTTTCAGTCTATTTTAAAATCTAATTAAAACTTTCACATTGAAAACCTTTCTTGAATTTAACCTTAAAAACAAAAACAAACCCCAAGGAAAAGAAAAAGAAGCAAATTAAATGTTTTCCAAGAACTACACGCAATGCTTCTGAATTTTAGCATGGACAAGGGCATCAACACAAGAAACAAGGGCAATTAGTGCATTTCCTAGCCACCCATATGACAGCTAAGCTGTTTGGACTTTTAGTCTCAGCAGATGATTCGTATTACTGGGGGGATGGGGGGAAAAAAAAAGTTTTGTGGGCTAAGTGCCAACTAATATTTAAGACAGATTCTTTGCTTGACAAAGAACCACATTATAAAGAGCTAATTATGCAAGTGGTCACACTGAATATTGTACAACACAGACCTCTTAGTTTTATGCTGTAGCAAAGCAATCCGCACTCATGATGTCTGAGTCCTGTGCCCAGTTTGGGCTTCCCCAGAACAAGAAAGGCCACAGTGATGGTTAAGGGACTGGAGCATCTTTCACAGGCAGTGATGCTGGAGTACTAGGAGTGCTCAGCCTGGAGAAGAGAAGGCTTCGGGGCTATATACAGTGTGTATCTGGAAGACAGCTCTCCAAACAAGAATATCCTAAAATTATTTCCATTTCTGAGCGCATTTTAAATCCAGACTTCACCAGTTTGCACAACACAGTGTAAGTTTTGCTTTAAAATGTTGCTTATCTGCACTGATGGAAAGTGATACCTGAGGAACCAAGACCACTAACTCCTTCAACACAGTTATTTGCAATTGAAATATTTCATATAGAATACCTTTCCCCCACATGGTTTCAGCTTTAGAGTCACCAAACTTTTCACTAGAGTTTTTCTATTCTGTTTTGCTACTCTACGACTTCTGTATTTTCCAGATAGAAAATCAAGAAGAAGAAACCTACGAGTAATTAGATCTTTGATTCTGTCACCAACAAGCTCATCTTTCCTTTCTTCAGCAGTCTTTCAGGACCCAAATAATACTGCTCAATCTTTCTTGTCATTCTTCCCAGAATTCTTTTAGTACCTTGTATAATCTTACTGGTGAACATTTTTCCCTTTTAAATCATACAAGAAAATAGTCACCTCTCTAAGCAAAAGAGGAAGACAAGTACTTTGTCCTCAACACAGATCCTTCAACACCCCTCATATTTTAAAAAGTTTTGTTTACTGAATTGTCCAAAAGAAGTTGCCACAATGCCCATATGAGGTCATTATGCTAATTTTTTATGCAAATGTCACAATATTTAGCCTATAAATTACGTAATGTCATACACTTTGACAAATATAAGGTGACAAAAACAAGGTCTGAATAGTGCTTTAAGTTATGTCAACACACTTGAACAAAACAGACTTTAGCCAAAACCCAACATTTGAAAAACATCACTGTCCAAAGTAATTTCTACTACAGCTAGCACATCATTAAGTCTAGAACAAGGCATATGGCCACAAATTTCTTAATCTTTTTTAAACTTCCAGAATGTCTAGAAGCTGCAGAAAAAACAATGGGTATGCTTCTTTTTACACTAGAAATGAACAAATGTCTTAAAGTAAGAAGACGTAAAATATACTCATCAGAAATAAAAAGCCACCTATTTGACCAAAAAATTAAATACAGCTCACCTCACTTCAACATGGGACTTGTATCCGGTGTATCACATTTTAAATGAGATGTAAGACAAAGATCTGAAAAAAGACACTTTTCTTTGTACCCACATTGATTTTAACTGTGTTTTACTGCAGATATTTCCTAGTCTATAACCAAAGGGAAAAAAACCCCGTTATCTTCCTTTCAGCCTTGGACTAATTTTATGTGAGATTTGCAAGCAGCAAAGCAAACAGCTGGCAAGCTCCTGAGCAAAGTTACGTTTGGTTCACTGGGGAGGGTAAGGGGTAAAGCAGCAGGTTTTAAAATAAAACATGAAGATCATTCAGTTCCTTCTGGGAGAAATTAATGGAAGTTACCACAATAATTACATGGACATTTGTCTAAAAGAGTGCTGGAATATACTATAATAGGTGAAATTGTAAACCTTACAGGTCAAAGGTTAGTCCTGCATGGTTTTAATCTATTTAAGAAATAAACATGAGTTTCACACTCTTCTTGAGTCTATATTTATGTTATTTTAAGTACTGAATATGAAACAGCAGAATGTCCTGGCAACAGCTGGAATAGAGTTCATTTTTTTTCTTAGTAGCTGGTACAGCACTGTGGGGTTAAACCACGACACAGAATTAAAAATCTTACTGAAGTCACATTCCAGTCGAGAAAGAATGGCATCTCTCATCTAAGGATAGCACTGTCCCAAAGGCAGAACACAGCATATAGAACTGTTTCTAAAAAAATAGAAGCCATTTTATTTAAATAGAAAAAAAAATTAGAGAAGACTAAAGATTACACTCTAGGAGTTAATTCCCATCATCTACCTCTGATGGTTCAAAAAAAGGTAATAATTAAAAGAGAATCTGAATAACAACAGATGACCATTTTATTTTTATGTATCAGGCCCACAACTGATAGACAAGTATAAATCCCATTGGGAATTCAAAATGTGATACAAAAGCTAAATTGATTGACCAGAATAATATTCTGTGGTAAAACTGAGGAAAGTCTTATCCAAAATTTGTCCCCACAGCTGCTGAAGATCATAGGTTATCTGGCATATACTGGTAGCACATAGTTCAGAGCAACTGGATTTCTAGTTAGTGTATATTCTCATTTTACTTCAGTCTCCTCTTCCATTGTTTATGCTGAATTTAGGCAAATCATGTTCAGTTCTATTTTCTCTATTTAGTAGCAACTGTCTTACGGAAGAATGCGTAGACAAGATGATGGGTCTGACAGTATTCTGACTGTGTGAGACTGACTATCACTCTTCCAGAAATGAAGAAGACAGCTTGGAGAAAAAGACAAAATTGGAGCAGTAATATGCTGACACGCAATTGTATCTTGGATGATTTGCCTCTTCTCCATGTGCCTTCAATCTAAAGCATGAAATTCAGCTCATTACTGTTATGGACTGTCAACCAACTCCAGAGTGAATCATCACAGGCCAGCAAGAAACCCAGCATGTGCACTTAGGGAATGCAACTGATCCCAAAGAGTCCAACACAATCAGGAATTTGCACATCTGTAAGCACAAGACTGAAAGGGCTTCCTCTTTGAATCCCTAACCTGCAAAGTGGGGCTCAGAGCTTAATGCTGTGTACCCAGACTCCCTGCACAGAGAGAGCAGCAGGGAGTTATAACTGAGTTATGCCCCTTCTTCCACCTTTGCATCAAAACACAAACCAGCACACCTGGAAAATCAGGCTTCACACTGTACTTTCTAAGCTTGAGCCAGTATGAAGAGAATACTAAACAAAAAACTCATTTGTACTCCTACCTCTTCCCTCAGCTTTAGCTCAAGAGTGAGGGCTGCAAGAATACACTCACCCACCTGTGCTGCATTACACATGCCACAGCCTTCTCCTGAGACACCTGTAGTCCCAGCTTTTCACAATCAATGGCCCTCAAATGAGCCACATGGATTGAAGGGAGATGAAAAAAACGGTGAATACTTTGTGGTTCCTTCAAAGAATTGCTGGGTTTCTATCTCATTTTAAGAGGCAGTCTATCTCATTTTAAGAAGTGAGCACTCACTTAACCAGTGTAAATACATGAAATACTAGTCTAGTACATGCACCCAGAAAAACTCAAGTTTAATGCCATATTAAGTCTGGGAAGGCCCAATTATTTATCTCCTTCCTTGTGGAGGAATTTATAAGAGAATACAACCAAGGATATTATTTAACTCATCCATCAGTGACTTGGATGATGGGGCAGATGCCTCCTCAGCAAGTTCACTGACAACACAAACCTGGGAGAAGTGACCAATACCCCAGAGTGCTGTGCAGCCCTTGAGAAGGACCTTGACGTGTTGGAGAGATGGGAAGAGTGGAACTGTCCAAAATTCAACAAAGGCGAGTGCAGGGTTCTGCGCCTGGGGAGGAGTAACCCCATGCACCAGCACAGGCTGGGGGCCAAACTGCTGGGAAGCAGCTCTGTGGAGGACCTGGGGGTCCTGGTGGACAACAACCTGTCCATGAGCCAGAAGAGTGTCCTTGTGGCCAAGAAAGCCAATGGTGTCCTGGAGTGCATTAGGAAGAGTGCAGGCAGCAGGCCAGAGGAGGTCATCCTGCCCCTCTACTCAGGCCTGGTGAGGCCACTTATGGAGAGCTGTGTGCAGTTTTGGGCTCCTGGCTACAAGACAGACATGGAGCTCATGAAGTGGGTCCAGTGCAGGGTTACAAAGGTGATTAAGGGACTGAAGCATTTCTCCTATGAGGAAAGGCTGAGGGAGCTGGGCCTGTTCAGTCTGAAGAAGAGATGAGTGAGAGGAGCCTTCATCAATGCCTGTAAGTATTGAAGGGAGGGTGCCAAGAGGATGTTTCCAGGCTCTTCTTGGTGGTGCCAAGCAACAGGACAAGAGGCAAAGGGAATAAACTGATGTACTGGAAGTTCCACCTGAACATGAGGAAGAGCTTCTTCAACAGGTGACCACACGCTAGAACAGGTTGCCCAGAGAAGTTGTGGTGCCTCCCTCACCAGGAATACTCAAGAACAACCTGGATGCAATTCTGTGCCATGTGCTCTAGGATGGCCCAGCTTGAGCTGGGAGTTTGGACCAGATTACCAGACAGTCCCTTCCAATTTGACCCATTCTGTGATACTACTGTGCAGATCCCTATTTCAGATGCCAACATCTGGGTTTTTGTATGACCTGAAGCAACCCAACGATACAGAAGGTCCATTACCATACATGCTGTGGAGCAGCATTTGACAAGTATGTGTTTCAAAGTCAAATGCCTTCCCCAGTACCACAGCAGCCACTGTTTGTTAGAACAACTAGAGAAGAGCCTCCTACACATAACATTCAACAAACTAACCAAGAAAATAGGTCCACTAAGACAGCTTTTACAACTTCAAGATGCAAAAGCATCACTATTGAGCTAAATGATGGCAAGGCTTCTCATCCAAGTTATTAACATCTTTAATATGGGAAAAAAAAAATCACTGAGAGAAAAGGTGAAGCTTTTGTAAAAACTCAAACAGCTCTGGAAGCACTACACATTTTGCGTCTGCATTTAATTCTGCATTTCAATAATACAGGCAAAAGAGTTATGATAAATTAAGAAACTCATCGTAACTTGAAAGCCATATTGTGATTAATCTGTGCAAACTACAAAAGTAAACAATTAAGTGTGGATTGCTTGACTGCTACCAAAACATCCATAATATAAAATCCAACCAATATGCAAACATACCACAGGCATACTTAAAATATCCTATACAGTAAAACACATTTTTTCCCACAACATCTGTTGCACTAATTGATATCCCTCATCCCTCTTATGAAATACCACCCATGAACATATCATTAAGATTTAGCCAAGAACTAAACTTTCACTGAGAGAGTATTCCTGCAGGACCAGAAGAAGGACAAAAGTTCTATTTTTAGAGGTAAGAAAATGTTTCCAAAAGCAGTTGCCACAATGAGGCAGTATTCTCTAGTGCTGCCAGATGTGAAAACAAATTTAATACAGTAAATCACTGTTAATTCAAACCACTGACAGGAAACCCCACTGCAAATTACTGAATTTTACAGATTAGCAAGTAAATGAACAAAATAAAAAGCTAAAATAATTTCCTAAGACTGTGCCTTCCACATTCACTGTGACACCTACAAAATGCTTCTAACCATGATTTATCCTTGAAGAAGCGAGAATCATAAGATATACAACAATGAAGGAACATGTATAAAGTCACATGTCCCATTTCACTGAGACTTTGTGATGAGCTGTAGTTGGCTGACACACAACTTATGCCCTGTGCACTGAAAAAAGGATTTCAGTAGCAGGTCACCTTTGGTTTGTTTAGATAACCATTTGTCAAGTGGCATAAAACAAGAGTAAAATAGAGCCAGAGCTGTAGAAAGCCTCTGACAACCAAAGGAGCTGGGTTAATCTGTCAGGTGGGGGAGTTAATGGATTTGTTTGTTGACACTGGGACCTACTCCACACTGTGCTCAGAAGAGGCTCTGCTTTGGACCAGTGTTCGGCTGATTTTTTTTATATTGACACTGCACAGCATGGAGATAACCTGAGCCTAGTCCAATAAACACAAATCTGAAGTTCTGGATCATAAGTTTATACAAATAAAGCATGTTTATATTCAAGCATAAGACATGGTCAGTCACTTTCTGGAGTTCAAAGGCCAACTTCAGTGTCAGGTTTTGACTGCTGCTTCATTGATACTTGGATCTAAACTGGAGCAGTGTCACAGCTCCTTTAGTTTAAACTGTAGAACTAGTTCATCCTCTTACAGGTTCAGGGAATCATCCAGCTAGCACAGACACCTTTTAAGGTCCCATGTAACTTACTACTTGAACAGCATAATCCAGCCACCATCTTTAGGAACTAACTAGGGCTTCTCATTTAATCATGTGTGGAACCTAAGTGCATGGTATTTCCAATGATTCGCCTCTTTTTGACCCGTGACACTACCTTAGAGCAGGAATATGAAACCTCATCATTACACATTACAAAAGAAGTGTGGGAGATGGGATAATCAGGGTTATCCTCCTCTAGAGGCGAACTGCTTTCTTCTCATTTGGGACTCAGCCCGTGGTTTTTGTGCTTGCAGTGATCAACACATGGACAATTTTTGTCACTGACTTTTAGATCAAGACAAGCTGAGATAGTGAAAACAACATCAGCTTTTAAAATCCTCCCCAAAGCTCTTTCAATCGTTTTTGAAACCTGATGGTGCTCCAATTCACGCACTATCATTTAACTTAAATCCAAGTCATGGTCTGTCAAACTAATATCAAAGCATTTATGACAGCTAGATGCAAGCACTGAAAGAACTTCCACAAAGGTACACCAAGCACTCCTGGGGTTGATCTCTGAGGGGCAAAAGGATCAGTTCTAGTAAGGGGGAAAAAAAGGAATCAATTTCTTGCAAGATTAACAATGGTTAGAAAAATAGGTACACCTCTAAAATTTGAGGTATTTCAGGTCAGTGCTAGTTGCATCTCTGTCAACAGCACTTAAATCATACACTGCACATCCACACTGTAGCAATTAATCATAATGGCAAAACCCAGCACTTTTCTTCTTGGATTCCCCTGGGACACAAAAGCCTGTTCATACAGCTCAAAAGCGGCAGAAGAAAATCCCATTAAAAACATTTTCTGTCCCTCAAGTAGTGCCTAATAAGCAAAGAAGCTCTTGTATTAGTTTTAGAAGAGATAAAACTCATCACAAGAGCTGAACAGGAAGTTTATTCCATGAGTTATAAACATATTTTTCTTTCTTTGCTTTAGAGAAAGAAAACAACTGATTATGTACTGTCTTCTTCCAAGAGCAGAAAGTTGATTTACAACATCAGAACTGCCTACTACTCTGTATGGAGACTGGTGGAGGGTGCTGGGGAAGGGATTGTTTTGTTAATTAAAAACCCAAAGGTTTAAGGCTGTTGCCTGGCTTCAAGACTCATTAAAGCCAGTGGGAATGCCATGAATTTGAACAGCCTTTGAATGAGACTTTACGCTTCAGATTGCTATCACAAGAAGATACTACATTTCACTTTCTACAGAAAATTACCTCAGCACCCTTTAAACAGACTTAATCCAGAAACTTTGGCTGCCCCATTTATTCTTCTCCACCAACAAATAGCACATTTTGGAAGGAAGAGTCCAGAAGGAGCTTCTTGAAAGTGCTCCACAGAAGAACATGAGCTTGAGTGTTCAGCAAGAGGACAGGCTAGAGCTGCCTTCCTGCCCGCCAGTCAACACCAGCAAAACTCAAGAAAACTACTTAATTGATTATCATGAGCCAATGGAGACAATGCCATTGAAAGTGTCTCATCAAGATTAATCTCCACAGTAGTAAGCTCCACCTCCATAGGTGATGTTTTATTTGGAGGTATACTTTGCCTTGAAGAATGCGTATTTCATTTCCTGTGGTAATGCTTTATATCTTAAAACAACCAGTAGATAGTAATAACTCCAATAATCTGACACCAAACACCAATATTAGTTTTTCCTTTTATGATCATCAATGGATCAAAAGGTAAATGAAGCATACAGGTAATAAAAAGTAACATGAGATTTCATTTCTTTTACTCAGTTCAGGGGCTAATTGGTCAGTAAAAACTTGCTAGATGAGGCATTTTCCTAGTATAACACTCTTTAAAAAGTATTATATATTTTTATATATATATATATATATATTGCTGTGCTGTTGAAATTTAATGCATATTGGCCTGGAAATTTATTGTGTTCCTATTTCCTGAATAGTATCCATAAGATCTAAAAATCTGTCATTATTGCAATAATGCTGATACCACTGTTGACCAGTCAAGCCACTGCAGTCTTTATACCCTCTTTATCTACAATAAAGCTGCTAAGGTGGTTTATTAAACTGCTTTCCACTACAGTGTGCTTTATTTATTTTCAGGACACAGAATGTCAAGCATAATGTTTATTTACTGAAATGAAGTTTTAAAAAAGTACAGCATGGCATTTTTCTACAAGATTGTTAAAAAAAAAAAAAGCATGTTTTAACTGAAAGTTAAATAGAAAGCACACTGTAATCACTAGTCTACCATATGAACAACAGAACTTACTGCTATATCAGGTATAGGAGGTTGTTCTCTTGGGTTTCTGTAAATTCACAAAATTTTGGATATAGGCATCTTTGACCAATCTCACAAATAGATGCGCAAAACTGGAGCACTGCTTGAAGTCTTATCAAATTACACTGTATTCAGCCCTTTTGTAAAATTCCCTGATTTTATCACAAAGGTAAAGTTTCTTTGGTAAACTGAGGAATAGTGTGGTGTGCTTCACTTCACACAAAAAGTCATATTCCTCATCCCTTAAGCCCTAAATGCTTCTTCTGAAAGTAAGCTGCTATAAATCCCTGAATATAAGAAACTTGGAGCTGGTTTATTCTCTGGCTGTCAGAGAATAAGGTAAGCCAGAAGCCTTTATTATCTCTAAGAATCTTTCTAAAAAATAACCTACCTGCATCCAAAAGGAAGGTGAATAAAGCATTCCACGGGAAGGCAGCATTAATCTGCTCAAACTATTCAATGGGTTTTCTCAATGAGAAAAGCTGTCCATATGGTTTTCATGGAATTATATTAAACTAGTTTCTTTCAACTTGTCCAGCGTTCCAAGGGTAAGTTAAGGTGGTTTACACTGCCAAACCGCAGTTTCCAATCTTATAACAATAGGGCATGTTAATGTTGGCAGCAATACAAAGGAGTCGCATTTTCATACAGATGTATTGTTTATGAACAATAGAGAGCACTTGGTACATACAGCCTTTCTTCATCATCACCCATGCATACTCTGGGGATTTTTTTTTTCTTTATTTAAATACAAGCCCTTCAAGTGTTCTGTTTACTGCAAGTATGAAGTGAGAAAGGTGAATTCCTACTGCGTTCATACACTTGGGTACACTCTATGTAATGCACTCAGATGTATTCATCAGGTTAGCGTGGAAGCAAGAAACCAACTCAGGAAAATAACTGAAAGTTTTAACTTCGTTTTCTAGATCTGGTTCAGATGAAGACAAAAAAGCATTACCCTGCCTGAAAGGACAATATTGTGTCATTTGAATAGGCAGCAGGTCCAAGAAGCAAATCCTGTCACAGGGTGTAGTGCTCTAAGTATGTCTCACCCCCGTGAGGGCTACCGGGGTGGAATTGACTTGCGTGCATTCTCACTACTGGCAATTAACGTACCACAGGTATTGAAAATGACACTCCCCTGTTTCTAACTGCATTGTACTAAGTTACCTGACAAACTCCCCAGGAAGGCTACAGAACCGCTAAGTACATTTTTAGATGCTTCGGCATAAGGCATCAGTAAATATGCTCTGATACAATCCAATACCTGAGTAACGATGGGTAAGGCAGTAGCCTGAGGGACTACGTACGAGATGCAGCATCTTCTGCTTTTTGCACAGCCCTGTTCACTTCCTAAAGGTAGAATTAAGCGGCAAGCACTACTGTTTGACATTTAACAGCAGGGACTTAGTCAGTGGTCTCAACACAATTCATGGAGAACAGCTATCACCATAAATAAGCAACTATAAAATCCTGTCCAGTTTGATGACAGGTCCATCAAAATCAGAAAGATGTCTGGTAATGTGAGAACTAGACTAACTATGCCTCCATTCTCACTCTCTAGTCTCTAGCCTTCCAGAAAAGGCTTACAAAAGGAATGAGTAAAAGCCTTTATTGCTAAAATTTTTGCTGTGCCTATTCTAAAAAACTCCCGGCTCTATAGCAAGGCAGCTACCCTTATTTTCAGAAATGCAGGAAATAGTAAAATGGTAGGTATAAGGCAAAAAGCATTATTTGTCAAAACAGATTGCTAGCTACAGTTAATGTCCTCGCAAACACACTTGAGAAGGGACGCACACACACTATAAGGCATTTTGCAATCTAATTCAGTTACGCTTGCCTGAAACATAACACAAATCCCAGCACAACACAGGCTCCTACTTAATTAGATTCCCTAAGAAAAGTCAGTCTGAGCCATATGGTATTTTCCTCAGCAGTTACGATAAACTGACCTTGATACTAGGAAAACGCACGCTGCTTCTGTCTGAGGCATAAATTACAAGCGCAGCGTGGCGGGATGCTCCCATGAAACGGGGACAGCGGCAGCGCCACGCTGAAACCCTCCCCGGGCTCCCGGGGAAGTTGATCAAGAGTAAAACACTCCAATGATAATGATGATGATGATGCACTGCAGTGACAGCGCTCGAATAGCCACGCGGTCAGCAGAACACCACGAAGCGGCTCAGACATCTGTCCGGTAATTAAAGCAGAGGCTAATGCCGCGCTGCCGCGGAGCAGCG
>VZRO01005749.1:341606-355704 GCA_013397915.1 Daphoenositta chrysoptera | reverse complement strand
GCCGCTGTCACCGCCGGCTGGCCGGGGACACCTGCGGCCCGTCCGCCCCTCAGCCCCAGCCGGCCGGGCGGGGCGCGGAGAGGCACAGGTGCTGCCAGGCGCTGCCTGTCTGCGCCCTGCCGTGGTGCGGGCCGCCCGTGGCGGGCGTCTAGCTAAGGACAAGAGAGGCCGGTTGTTGGGAACGGGCGGGAATTCCATCCATATGGATGCGGCGCACCGGGCAGTCATAAGGAAGGTGCGGCCTGGTCAGTCGTTCAGCTCATCAGTGAGTCACCGCTGTAACGTGGAAGCTCTTTTTTATGTCCTGAATCACTGCAGAGTGTATTGTATCAGGCTAATTACTTTTCCCCTGGTGTTATTTTTCGTTCCCGTTTTTTTTGGTTTTTTTTTTCTTTTTCCATGCTTGCTTAACTTCATTTTAAAATAGCTGCAGCTGTTCAATGCAAGGTATGGGTTTATTTGATCTCAGCTGAAGTGCTCTGTCAAGACAGATGAATTCAATAAATCTTGGCAGGTTTTCAAAGAAAATATTTTCTAGGAGAGTATTTTTGTTTACATTAATTTCATGGTATTACAAATAAACTGGTTTAGCAAACGTTTGCTTCTATGCTAACCTACACTTGCCTGTATTAGTAAAATGGGTGCCACTCTGTAAGGCAGACATCACATTAATTTTAAATGTGTATGCAAAAACCAAACAAACAGAAACAACTTTAGGAAGTACTCTGCATCAAACATCATTTTGTATTTCCCAAACGCATCTATAGGGAAATACGTGTCTCAGTGTTTCCCAAACAGAAGAAACTTGTTACTTCTTTAAATTAAAAGAAGAGAAAGAGGCAGTTATTTCCAGCAGTAACATTTTTTCAAGAGCAACATGACATGGCAACAAATCAGGGACTGACTTAAACGATAGGTCACACATTGCCAGTATTAGAAGAGTAATCAATAACACATTGACCACTTTTAATAATTGAAAAAACATTTAGACAGAAACCCCTCTCCAATCTTACACTTTCAGCTGAAACACTGGAAGAATAATGTTTTAAAGTCAGCCACCAAAACCAATAATTCTATGATGCTTATGATTATACAACGATGAGGTCAAACAGATGAAACTGTTTGAGATCCTGCTCCTCACACTCAAGCTACTAAGCTAATATTGAGTTCAAGACTAATGTCTTGCCCTTTCCTCAACATTGTGCAATTAGGTATACAGAGAGTTTTTTTCTTTCTAGGTAATATTTCACATTCTTCTCCACTGGAGATAAAGCATTGGACTTAAGGGTCTTTCATTCCACTCCAGTACAGTAATCAATATGTTTTTACATGTTTACATGTAAATCAGTATATTTTTACGTGTTTATACTTACATGTGTTTACTGCAACAGAACTCCATGGGGAAGGTATAAATCTATTGCACAGCTAAGCCAGCCATTAACAACTGAGAGAATGCAACTAAAAGAGGGGAAAAGGAACAATGCGTAAGTGAAGAAATACTGTAATCGCCTTGTGGATACTGTGCTGGACTTCTCTATTTGACTGTATCCTCACGCTACTTGTTGGATGCCCTATTTGTCCTCATCTACAGGTTTTGGTGTCTCACTTGGAAAGAAATCAACTTCTCTTTAAGTCTGCAGCAAGTACTTTTGATGGATACCATTCACAGTAAAAAACCAAAGCAAAACAAGAACCCAAAACCTGCATAAAATCTTTTCCCCCCCTATAGGCCAAATCATAAGGGATAGATGGGGAAACTGAGATATGCCAGGCTTTCCCTGGAATCACATGAGACACAGCCACTAATTAAAATAAGTATCTGAATAAGCATGCAGAATAAACAGAAGTCTGAGGAAGATAAATTTATCCAGCAAAAGACAAGTCCCAAGTGGTGGCATGGGAATTTTTACCCCCCAAGCAACACATGCCCAAGCACCTTCCCATCCAGGGCCTGGCAGCTGCAGAGAGGAGCAGGGCACTGAGAGGTGCAAGGGATACTGGCAAGAGTGAGCAGTCATCAGGGAAAGGGGACTGCCTTGCATGCTTGTTTCACATCTTACAGCTCTGAAATTCCCACTTCTCCTGATATTCACAACAGTTAGGCCACACTACAGACCATGCAATCTTTCAGTGATAATAACCTCAGTGTGGAGAGAAGCAAAAAAGAAGTCAGACCTAGGGAACACATCTGTAGTAACAGCAACCATGTTGCCATATGGTGCTGATTAAGCAGCAGCATGGGGAAATTCTTGTAAAAAATGGGAGGCAGATCTGGTAATAATGGGGTGCAGGACAAGAAAATAATGTGTTTTCTTGGTGGTAAGTTTCTCTTGTCACAATACAGCCTTTTTCCATAAAGAAAAAAGTCATCCAAATGTAGACTGAAATAAGCAGGCTGGTACTGCTTGGAATGCTCAGCACTAAACCCAGCGATGCCATAACTTGTGGCTACAAGGCTGCAGTGGCCAGCAGGTGACTCTTCAGGCTGTCCCCGAGCTGTGCTGTGTAACCAGCTGGCTGCACTGGTGTAAGGAGGTCAGGACAGGCTGATGCCAGCACCTGTGGAACCCTGGTTTATCCCAACAGCAAGAGTTCTGGTTAGGAGGTCCTGCTCTACAAAGAACTTCCTTCTGCCCTCATCATCCAGGGAATGGGGCTGCTAACCATAGGAAGATTTTTGGAGCACAGTTCATATGATCAGGAGTTCTGGCCATTTTCTCTTCAGCAGACGATTGTTGCAAAACCTTCAAATACATTGGGTTTTGGGAAAATAAGATTTGTGCTGGTTTGGTATTCTCTCAGAGGATACACAGGGAGATGCAGAAATATGATGTTAGTCAATGCACACAGTCATGCTGGATTATTCATTGACAATCACAGACCACTGCAGGAGGACTTTGTGAAGTTTGCTTTCCGAGTGTCCCAACCTTCTTGATTAGAATTTTTTAGTAAGGAAATTGGAGATGCAAATGGAGACGGTACCTGCTGAAAAGCCACCAGCTGCTGTGTTAGCCACAGGGACCAATTACGAATTTATTCCAGCCTACTGGTATCTCAGGGCAGCAAATGAAGACAGTAATAAGTAATTAAGTCTCTCTTGCTTTCAGCTGATCTCTTAAGACCTCAGAGTATTTTCACAAAATGTAGTTAACAATAATTTGATGGTAATAACTTGGAAGTCGCTGTAACCTTTTATCTTAGGGTCTTAAAGAACTTCATAAATATAAATCATTTTACAAAGTGTCTATGCAAAACATGGAGTATTATGATAAATAAGTTAAAATAGTTAAGTTAATCATAGGCCATAAGAAAATGAGTAAGGAGAGAAAGAACTGAAAAGAGTGGACACATTTTTAACAGTATTTAGTATGTAGGGCAAAAAAATTGATATTGCACTTTGCCATGACTTTTCTTTGGAGATTTCAACAGCCGTGCTCCCTGCCTCAAAAGCCTCACAGTGTATGGAGGAGCTCTGACAAATGCTAAGTGTGAAAAGAGAAAAAAGGAAAGATGAGAAAAAAGAGAATACCTACGCTAGTACAGGAGATAGCTTGAGGAAGTTTTGGTATTTAACTATCAGCAGCAGAATTAGGCGAGCTAACATTTTGAAAAGACACAAACTTACCAAACTCTCACAACTGGGATGAAAACAGTTGCAGACAAACTGTAACTAATGCAGAAAAAACAATTTATGATCAGTGCAGGGAGAGAAAGGAGGGGCGCTTTTTTTGTTGTTGTGGTTATGGTTTTGTGGTCAATGAAAAGGCAAGACAGGAATATGAGTTAGTAAGAGAGATGGTAGAGAAGAAACATTACATAATTAGTGAGGGAAATTCTTTCCACGTTTATAGGAAAGAATGGGAATAATCAGGATGGCAATAAGTTGCAGAAGAGAACATGATGCTGCTGTATTGCTGTTACTGCAGATTTCCTCATTCATTCAGGGTGCATAATGCAAGCTTGAAGGTGTCTGCGGAAGAAGCTGCACGCAAAGAAATGAAGACTTTCAGGGCTCTTCCCTTATGACTGCCCCCAAACATGTATGGGTGAGGACAAGATTAAGCTCCTACATTTCCACAAGTAAAAAGAAAATTCTTAAAAAGGTGTGGTGACTTCTTCAATTTCCCCAAAGAATGGACTTCATTTTGTGACAGTGGCTGAAACACATGCAACAAGTGTCCTTCATCCTCAGGGGGTGTTTTTTTATTTGTTTGTTTTTATATCAGTCTTTTTCTCCACTTAGCCCCACTTTTCATGCAATAACTCCTTCTTTGTCACCAATCCGAGGACGTGCAGCAGTAGGAGGGATATGGTCCACCAAAGCTTTTCTTTAGAGCTTCATTTGTGTCCTGGGCAAAGTAGCACTGAGAATGTGGTAGCATCTTTAGTATGGCTCAGCTCCGCTTTCTTCTTCACAAATTAAAAAAATGAGAAAAATCTTTGTGGTGCCCAGGGGAGGAATAAGAAAAACTGTGCAAGTCTCCAACTAAACAGGAAAAGGCTCATATTAAGGCAGATTTGACTTCACAAATTCAAGCACTGAACAAACAGAAGCAAGTGTTGGTTTAGCTCTTGATCTCTTGTCTTTAGTGGTATTTTCTTTCAGCTTCATTTGATTTCTTTGTACCAGAATCAACAGATGGCTGTGAAATTTTGGGTTTAAAAGAAACCCATCTAAAACTATTATGCCTGCAGCTCTCTTTTGGGTTCATTGCTTCAATTCTCTAGCACCATCAGGAATTTTTTATTTTACTTAACACCTCTGATACCTAGAGCCAGACTACAGAACACACTCTAGAAGGTTGTTTTTCATAAAAAGACCTATTCAAATAAATTGATGCTTTTCATTGTTTGAAATTATTAAAATCGAAGTTGTCATCAACCCAACTGCCTTGGGCTAAAGCTGATAAATGAAGGTGATAGTGTTAAATGCTTTTCTGTCCCTTATTAAAACTCTATACAGAAAAACTATCCTCAGATGCATCCAGTATACATTATATAATTCTATGCTTATATTTTACAAGCAAAACTACAGCAATAATGTAACAAATCCTCATGAACAGAGTCTTAAAAATCCTAGACAGTACAAAACCAGTGAATTCCTTTAAGGAAGATTAGTCAAAATTAAAATAGTTTATATTAACTGCTTATATTTTGGTACATCCTGAATAAAATAGTATCTAGANTTTTTTTTTTTAAAGAAACCCTAATCCTGACAGTAATTTCCTCATGGAAATGAGGTCAATAAAACCAGATCAGCAGAATTTTCCAACCAATTGTTTGGGGATATAGGATTTAACCACTTCTGAGGCAAAGAGAAAATTCATCTTTTCAAAGAGAAAAAGTTTGCTCACTGTTTTCCCCTTCCCATTAGACCATTGGATGGCAATTGGTACAATTTCATCCACGTCTGCAAAACTTTTATGCAGCCATGTCACATTGAAGTCCCTTCTTCTGTGATATTCATCTGTTCAGAATCAGTAGCACATGTCTGAGGAAAAAAATGGATGTTGTGAACACCAAAAATGCCTGGTGACAGTGAGGCAAGCTCTTTGCGAATGACACAGGCTTGTTCATGAATGTTTCTGAGCCATATTAGTTAGATACACTGACAGGCAAGGTTTACCCAGGAGCAGTAATAACAGATACTCTGAGAATCTTTTCTCCATGATACATCTAGCAGAGATGGACATTACAATAAAAATTACCAAGCAGAAGCTATTTCCATGATGACTCTTTCAGAAAGGTAGTTTCTCTGTCCCCAAACCCAAAGCTTAGAGACAAATGCATAGCAGCAACAGTCAAAGCAATTAAAAGAAAGTTTCCTCCAGCACCCCATTCCAGAAAAGGACTGAGTCAAAGTATTGTGGAAGTAGATGTGTCAGATACTGGCACATCTAATCATGTTACTGTTTGACATATTCTTGCACAACCTCTCACATGCCTTGATTATGCTCAGTACCCTTTGAGCTTGTTCTGTACAAGCGCATAGAAAATACATTGTGCTTGTTTCAAAGAGCTTACCCCATGAATGCTTTAATTCCTCTCCCTGGATTTTCTATAATCAGTTTGTTCCTTGGTGTTTTCTCACACACAAAGTAAAATTCTTCTTATTTAATTTACCCCCAAAAGAGCATGGGATGTACTGGAGCAGGATTATATCTGTCACAAGCTGCAGATATGACTATGTGGTTTTATTCAAATCAAATCCTCCAGGGATTGTCCCAAGTACACGCAGGTTTCTTTTTTCTATATCTGCCTTGGGACCTCAGATCAGCCATTTTACTTTTCCATCTTGTTTTAAAGGTATTGTGTCTGACAGGACCATGTCACTTCACCTTGCATTGTCCTTGCAGAGGGCTGCAGGCACTGGACAGATGCACTCCTCTTCTGCAAGACCAGCATCAGCCCTGCTAGTCCTTAACTCCTTCCACTCTGCCCAAACTAACAACAACTAAACTTCAGGAATTTCTGGTTTTTATAATTCCTATGAGAACCACCTTTCCAGTTTGCAAACTGGCATACACCAGCCCTCCAGCAGACCCAGGCCCAGGTGACATATGTCCTCTTTCCCTGCTCAGCTCTGAAACTCTCAGCTCTCAGACCAATAGGGTGTGTCACTCCAGACAAATATTTACACACTGAGCTTCATTTCCTTATGCAAGTTCGAGGTGAACGTATAAAAATACATTCACTAGAATTTTAAAACCTAGAATACCCACATCTATTAATTAAGTATTTAAGATGAGAGACCAGTCTCTAATTGCACAGCTCAAACTGTTCATTTTCCTATGGGTGCCAATTATTGTTGTTCTTCTCGGTGACATCTCTGCTGTAGGCCTTGGGGTGATGAAGACAGATGAGTAAATAGTGCATATAATATATCTGTGAATCATTAACAAAATCATTAAAACAATTATAGATAATTTTTACTGAAATAGAGTCTAGCACAGAGAATAGTTAGTCTTCTTGTGACCAGGCCATCTGCGATACCAGGAACAGAAAGCTCTGCAGCCAAATCTTAATCCAACAACCTTTTTGATTAAAAAAACCCTTTGACATTCACTCTGAAAGTCCTTAGTTGTTTTCTTGTGGTCATTCTTATGAGGAATTATTCTGATGCACTGGCTCTTTGCTGACAAGCAGCTCTGTGTCAGGCAAGATGCCTGTGGCCCTCACAGCAGGACTTGGGAAGGCTAGCAGGATTCTTGCCCAGGTGAGCAAGCATTAGACCCTAACTGAAATATAAAATTGCAGACCAATGTTTATTTTCTTTAAATACACCTAGGCAGAGCATGGCCATCAACAACCTTCCTGGGAAGGTGAGTTTTCCATGTGTTGGTTGGTTGGTACCAGCGTGCTGCACACGTGCTACCATGTTCCCATGTAACAAGTTGGCATTGTTTGGATCCTCCCTGTATGTAAACCCATTTAGAACAGGCCTCCATCAATGTGCAATTAAACTTTTAGAGCCATCACAGCCTGATGGCTTGATTTCTGGAACAGCAGATGGCCCACAGCTCTTACTAGAGATTTCAGTCCATTCTATTTCAAGTGTTCCTTGTTCTGTAGTTTCATCTCCTTGTGCCTGAACAGCAAAGCTGGAGTGGTCCTGAGGTGGCATCTGTAATGCAGCCTCACTCCTATTACCACACCTGTCACAGAAAAGTGAGAAATTTGCTCTCCTTTAATGAAACTACCTTTGGTGAAGATCATTAATTTTTCTTTTTCTCTGAAATGCTCTGGAATGTAATCCTTGAAAAAACAAACCTGCTACAATTATGTACTGAGGTGGTAGAAGAGACAATAAGGTTTCCACAGCAACTATTAGTAGTGACCCAGCATACACGGTGAGCATTATGTGACTTCATTACCTCCAAACCATTCGATGGTCTATATTAAACGGCATTAATGGGAATAGATTCAGTTACACTTTTAATACCCTGTTGATGCACTTGATGCAAATAGCTTTACTGCAAGCTATAATTCTTTCAAAAAAAAACCCCAAACCAAACCCTCTAACAGAATAGCAAATAAATTGTCAAGCCAGTGTTGCTGTAAGACTTTAGCTTTTATATCTGAGGTTCATTTGTTTCACTTGCAGCTATATTGCCCTTTCTTGCAATTTAATCTTACCTCTACTACATACATAAACATTTTTAAAAAATCTTCATAGGAAGTACCAAACAATATAAAAGTACTCTGTTCTCGAAGGCATTATCAAGGTTCTTCACCTGATGGAAGGGGATATTTTGCCAGTGGAGAAGTGAAGCGGAATACAAAGGGATAAGCAGAGAAAATTCAGGATCCCTGTAGCCCCCAGACAGCTTTATCTGTGAGGTGAGGTTCTCTGAAAATGGTGAGGATAAGGAGGAATTCTTGATAAAAAGACAGAAATACATAGGGTTTTACCAGCTACACGAATAATAAAATTCCTTCAGTGTGTTGGCCAAGTGCAGTTTCAGGAGCAGGATATGAGCACCAGCTTTGGTGGTCAGCTCTAGGTCAGCTCAACATTCATTCCTACTTACTGCAAAAATTATAGGGGACCAGATGCATGTACTCATAGAAGCTGGTATAACACATCTCAGGAACTCAGGGAAAGGCAAAACAGAAACTATAAATGAACTGAAAATTAAGTATATTGGTGGACTGTGTTTAGTTGTTAATGGGGGAATCTATTCTCCTAATCTTCACTGGAGCATAAACTAACTTTAGACCACAGGTCCTGCCATTCAGATAAAGAAAAGTCTGCAGATTTCAGGGAATCTTCTAAAACTTTTAAAATCTTTTTTCAATAGGTTGTGGCTAACATGGCATCTAAAGCAAGACAGCCCTCGTATATGGATACACATCCGAGTTGTCTTTCCAGACTCATTCAGTGCCTCTTTAAAGTCGCTAGATGAACAGATAAAAATCACATAATCTTCAATTTTCCCATCTCTGCTTACACTGTGCCTGATATATTATGAGCAATGGTACTGTAACAATAAGTGATGAAAGAGACTAAGTCAGTGATTCCTATAGGCAGAAAATAAACTCACACCTTTCCTACTTCCCTTGTGTGACCATGTTGTGACATAAGTTGTGTCTTGCTTTGCAGGACTACTACTTGCATATGGGACTAAAAGTTATTGTTTCAGGTAAAAGTTATGTGAAATGTTGGTTTCAGCAATACAAGAAAAAAACAACAGTGAAACAGCCAAGGTTCTGGTTGAGACCAGTTCATCCATCAAAAGCTGAACTTGGGAAAGACAAAATTGTAAAGATGCATGGGAAGAAAAAATCCCTAAAAAATTCCAAGAGCTCTCAGCATCAACAAACTCTCATTTTACAGGTGTCACACATCATTTTTGGAGAGGTCATACCATTGTTTTGGACTGAAGTCTGATTCCTCCCTGCCGGTCCACTCAAGAATCACAGGATCTCATTTTGACTAAGAAACTCCATCCCAAAGCAGTGAACAATATTCTGGCCTTGTTATAGAAATTCCAACATCAGGACACTGCAATGCAGCTCTGAAGCCCGATGTAGCCCTGGTATTACCATGTTGCACAGCACCTCATTCCTTTCTTCTGTAATGACCCAGGGTCAGTATATAAAAGGTCCTCTGAGGCTCTGGGGTAGAAATCAAGGCTGAGTATTCCTCTGAAGCTCCCCTGTTATGGCCTTGGCAGGGCACAGATCTTCCCAAAGGTATTGCTTACCTATGGAGCCAATGCTGAGAGAGCCACACAGTAAAAAAACACCTGCATTCAGCTATAAAATCATGCTGCTTGCTTCAAATTTGTCTTAATGTTTGATATGATCTGCATTTTAAAGTAAATGCAATCAGATTCAGATACTTTGCAGCACATCCTACAGACACCAAGGGAAGGAGAGAGTACACTCAGCACTGGAAATGACAGTCACATCCGTTTCTACAAGGAAATGAATATAGACTGTGTGAGGAGAGTGATATCTGAATCCGTATCAGAGCAACTACATTTGAACAGTGGCACCGACAAGGTGAGTCTCAGACAACCTCATTACTCTCTGGGTGTGATTACTTTGGTAGTTCTCCTAAATGCCTGTTCCTTGTCTTGTAGGGTCTGAATGTGCAAGTTATTCTACCCCTCTCTGCCTGTGCTGTACCAAATCTAACACGGATGAGAGTCATGACTTCAATCACTTCCCAAAGTCTGTATGTGACTACATTTATTATTTTGCTTATGATTATGTTTTATTATTTCAAAGATTCTTTAATGGTCTTTTGGGACATTGCACCTTATATTCTTTTCAGAAGATTGACTTTTTTTGAGTTTCAGCAAGTGTTTCAGACGTGCAAATAGTTTCTTTTTACCTTGCCAAAACAGCATTTTTGAGCTACTGACTACTAAAACTTTGCTTCTCAAATTAAATTGTCATTTTTTCCCCTGTCAGGAAAATATAACATGTACTTACTATTCGTTACCTTTTTAATGAATAGAATTATAAAGGGCACCAGCAAAGAACTCAGCAGCAACCCAGACAACTGTTCTTGCACTCTAACTATGGAGATAAATTAGACTTTTTTCTCCCCCCCATAAATCTTCATAAAAACACTAATTTATGTCTTTGGCCTGCTTTCTCCC
Organism: Daphoenositta chrysoptera; assembly: GCA_013397915.1. Lineage (NCBI taxonomy): Eukaryota > Metazoa > Chordata > Aves > Passeriformes > Daphoenositta > Daphoenositta chrysoptera. The sequence goes on along the minus strand of VZRO01005749.1, from coordinate 345,091 downwards.
TCTACTGGTCCGAAACAGAATCTTTCCTACAGGAAATGTCAAGACCTTTCGTATTAAAATCTGACCTTTGTGTTTGCTCTACAGCAAAGAAAGCACAATGCCCCTGGAGTTGATTCTCTGCAGTACTCATCAGTCGCACGCCCCTGTAGTCCATGGACAAGGACAACAGATATCTTCAATGGTCTGGTCATATTTACGCTATTTCTTCTTAAAATACCTCCTCTCTGTAGGGATTTGAGCTTGAGTAGTCATGTGATAGCATAAGAATAAATCACAAATCCATGATTTATACGTCACCTCGAACCTTATTCAAGTGCTAAGAGCAAATAGCTGTTTGGCATTTGCTCCTTGTTAAGCAAAATGGAACACATGAATGGGGAAAGGTGGGACAATTGCCATTTTAAACATTGTAATGGTAAGAATAGCCCAAATTCTCTGAGGCTGGGTATTCCTAACTCAAGAGAAGCCAGTCTGCATGGCGGCTACATTCAAATGACATTGCCCCTGTGTTCCTCCTCAGTCGTGGTATTCTCTCCTTGAGCAGTCACATAGTGAGCTAGTTCAAGGAATGTATCAGGCCAAAAAATGCCTTCAAAAAGCTATTTTTTTTAATCCAGCAACTTGCACTTCAGTCAGCTTGATGAGAGAATGAATAACAGAATGATCACAGTTCTGGCACATTCAGGTTCCCTGTTTTCCTGAATATCACCTTAATTTCATCTACCACATTTCCCGTGTTCTCCCTCCAGAAGGACCCGATCGCACTGTCCCTGGGCCTGAGAGGTCTCCTTTAACCTACAGTGCCAGCACACAGGTGAATTTGCCAACACTGAAGTCCACTTGCATACTCTCTGGATTAGGCCACCATGTATTCCCATGGAATGCAGGGAGTGTGTCAGCATGGATTATGCTCAGCTCAGCATATCCTGGACATCCATCTTCCTTATGATTTAAACTACAGAGGAAATATTGATTTTCAGCATGACTCATTGACAAGTTTTTACCTCACTGTTTTCCACTGACGAAGGCTTGTGTTACTGGGTTCCTTCAGCCACAGGAAGAAACCCTGATCTCCTGCACCACAGCAATCAGCCACATCACAGCACCAGGATGCTGAGGTCTGTATTCCTGGAGCAGGAATCCACTGCATTTGCTCAATCAATTGGACCAGAGGGAGAAGAGACACAGGGGAAGTTTCCGAATCTGGATACATCATACACCTCTTTGCGTACTGAGCCCAGATTGATTTCTGCACTGTGGGTTGTTTTGCTTTCACAGTTACAACTTCAGTGAACCCAGTTATTCAGGGCCTATAAAATTAATGGCTTTTTTTTTCTCCCCATCACAGCCTGGCAGCTTGCAGCTTTGAGTGTAGAAACAGGGGGAGATTACTAAAATTAAATGTAAAAAACTCAGCTTGTAAGCACTATTAGTCTTGATGGCAATGTGAAATGTTTGCTGAGGAGTTCAGAGAATAGGATCATATACTTGACAGTGTGAGAAAGTATATAACCTTGCTGTCAGAGGAGAAAAGACTGTTAAGATAGAAGAGAGAAGCCTTGCTCAGCGTCAAGGATGGCTAAGCAAGTGTTTAAAGCTAATCACAATTTGGAAAGGTAGCCAGGAGATGTGAGGTAGGAAAAAAAAAAGGAGTTAATGCTAAACCCAGGTCACCAAGCAAAGGAAAGAAATACTCTGGAAGCAACCCGCTAGCAACAGAATTAGATAGTTACAGAGCACATCTTAATGGCAATATTGCATACATTCTCATGTGTGGATCTTTCTGGTCTCTACAAAGACAAGAGAAAGCAAAGGTGTGAATGATGCCTGTCTCGGGGTTAGACTCTTGTCTTACACCGTTGATACTGAGGCAGGTGTGAGAGGGGTCAGCCCACACCGGGATATGCATGCCTGCATTCCTCAGAGCCCTGCAGCCACCCAGCCTCATCTGCTCTCCCCAGCCAGCTTAGGCTGCTCCCACTCGGGGGAAGCTACTCAGAAATCTCACAACCTGCTAGCACTGGTACTTGAGGCTGAGCCCCTCTGCAGCCAGACTCGGGTCTGCAGCCTTCCTCTAGGAGAGCAAAGAATGCAACCACAGACTAGCACTGCACAAAGGAGCTGGGGGATTTTATAACCCAGGCCTTGCACACCTAAACTGAAGGTTCTCTTCTTGCATTAATGATAATTAATTAATACTGAGGGTGCAGGCACCACACCCTCCTGGCCTCAGCCCTCCCAGCTGTATGGTGAAATTTAACATTTCACCATACAGCTGGGTAGAATTAAATTCAGAGTTTCCTGGAAAAGCATTACAAACCCCTGTGTTCTTTCTCACTCCTTGGTTTGATGAAAGCAGTGACATATCCTAATAAAGTATGCAGGAGACATTCAGCTTCCCATTCCCTTGAATGCATTTGATCTCATATTGTCCATCTCTGCATGTTAGGGTGAAATAAGTGGGCAAGAAAGCAGGAGGAGAGGGAATTGCTTTCTCCCAAATGAAGCAGTTTCTCCCCACCAAATGAAGCAGTTTCTCAGAAGAGGAAATAATCTGCAACGACCAGATGTATCTTTGCCATGAGACAGGGTAAGAGAGATGAGGATTGCAGTGGGTGCCAAATTCTTTACCCACTCAAACAGGCAGGAAAGGCTTTGATTTCTCAGCATGGCGTGCTGTAAAGTTGATGGCATTGCCCATGTATTCCCCACAGTGCTGAAATAGAGCAACTGGGCACCATCTGCACAGTGATTATGAGCAAAAACACCCGCTGCCCTGGGTGCATGCACACACAGCGGATCTGATCAGGAACCAGCTGTGAGAAGAGAAAGGAAATGCCACTGGAGGTGGCTGTGCCCAGGGAAGGGATGCTCTGTGACCAGGGAGAGACACGCTCAGGGTGTCTATGGGAGTAAGGAGCCACAAGCTGCTAAACCAGGGGAGCAGGAATTGTGTGCATGGCTCTAACAGGTACCGAGAAACATCCCTGGTACACAATAAACTGTGTCCAGGGCTTCCTGCTTGGCTGCCAATGGCTCATTTCTCTCCATACAGTTATAGACATTTAACCCCACTAGTTCAATTACCCTCTGATTTTTGATGGCTGGAAGGACCCACGTCCTCTCACCCAAGTAACTCGTGGCCATCGTTTGGTAGCTCACCCTGAATAAACCCCTGTTTGCACGGCACATCTCAGCCTGACAGCTCATTTGGGTGCTATTCCTATTCCACCGTGGGGTTCAATGGCATCTGCACAGGCACCAGACAGTGGATCAGCTCTGTTACTCCTCACTGTGCACTCGGGCTGCAGAGCAGTTGCTGTCCCAAAGCCATCCTTTTTGGGCCAGACCCTTCATACCTCACCAGGCTAGACCCAGCCTCATCTTCTCAGCAGTTTCAGCCTCTCTTGGCTTTCTCTGGGACATCTTGATTTTAGAAATTTCCCTAACACAATGCTGAGCAGAATTGCAAAGTCTTAAAAAAA
>VZRO01005749.1:273075-341576 GCA_013397915.1 Daphoenositta chrysoptera | reverse complement strand
AGAAAAGAAGAAAAAAAAAGAAAAGGGCAAACTGGGGGAGGAGAAAATAAAACTGATCCCGTTTCCAAGCATGGCTTAAAGCTGCTTGCCATCAGACCCTGACAGTGCTCATGTCATGTCGGCTGTCTGCTTACTTCTTGAATTCCCTCTACAAGTTTCTCTAGTCAGAGGAAAATAAAAGTGACAAGCAGCACTGACGTGTATGTGCTCTGAAGAGGACAGGGGCAAAGTCCTCTGTGAGGTTTTAAAAATAGATGTGCTGCAAAGGGTACAAAAAGATGGACTAAGAGTTTCTTTCCCCCACATGCAGCTTCTGCAGACACTCTGAATGCTGGTAGGGTCACCACATGATTTACTATGTGTGTTTAACTAAGATGACAAGACACACTGCTAGGTGACTGTCAAAATACAAGTATTTCATGGTTTGGGATCATTATCTAATCCGCTGATCCAACACTGCAAAAAAAAATCATATACCTTTTGCCTTTATCACTTACACTGTTTCCTGACATATTTGCAGTAGAAAAATTAACACATCAGTTACTGCAAATCGTTTTGATATGTGTATGACAGATTAAGAACTGGAAACATAGCAGGGATTTGTTAGCGTTTGGCTGGGCTTTTCCCCTTTCAAGTCATCCTTCTAAGCTTCCTGTAAACTATGATAAAGCATACCAGTCTTGTGGTTTTTGTCTCCCTCTGTAAAATAATAGGAACTATGTGCAATATCACAAACACTTTAACCAATCAAACACACAATTAAAAACCAATTATATGTTTTGTCTGCAATCTTCCTCAGTAGCAGCTTTGGTGTAGACTATTGCACAGTCTTGGCTTGCCTAGAAAGATCAGATTTGCCAAGACAGCTGCAATTAATTGGAAGTTCTTCCTATTGCCTCAAAAGGTGGCTGAAAAGAAATTATCTACTCAGCTCTGCCTACCAAGAAGAAGGCATTGGCAATTCAAAGGAGATGATATCCACTTTATTTAAATAAGTTTTTATCATGGTTAGTAGAAGGGTGTATAAGGCAAATTAAATTTCTTATCAGCATTAAGACAGAGAAAACTGTTGTGATAGGAATTCAATAGCATTATATTTAAATACTTCTTTTGCAGGGAAAATATATCAGTGGAAAATGAAAAATCCTCCAGTTATCAAATACTCAACTAATGCATACTAAAAATGTGAAATACACTCAGGAACTTCACTTTAAAAATACACACTGGACTCAGTTGTTCTTCACAGTCACCAGTGGATTATACTGTAAAAGAATTTTGTTTTCAGCACCTTAATCCTAGGCTACAAAATAAGAGCTGCTTTAGTGAGATACTCCAATCAGCACATGCATTGGAGAGACCAGCAGCAATATTTTTGCTGGGACTTTGGTAGTCCTGCACGAATTTACTGATGTTTGCTTACCTGCACACCACAGCCAGCCCCAGATCTGAGTTTGTTTCAACAGATTTCTGATGTTTATATTACTTTTGTGAAGTATCACACATAGCAGACCTGATTTCTACCCATGGATATGTCCAGGGTATCGGTGGAGTTGACCTGTCTTAAGTGTGAAGAGATGTTTTCTACTTTTGCATATCACACAGTCCCAGAGGAAATGAAGGAAGTTCCCTCATCTGCTTCATTCCTAAAAGTGAATCTCATCTTGGAGTGCTGGAGAACAGCAGATGACATTAAGAACAGGAAATTAATTATTCCTATTATTAGTGGGCAGAAAAATTATTATTTCCATAAATCTTTGCAGGGCATGCACAAATATACTCAAGATGTGTTTGCACTAACTGTAGCAGAAAGCTTGCCCCATCCCCAACTACAAAAAATGAAACAAACCAGAAAGCTTCAAATTCTGTTGTAATAGGGCAGGGATTTCTTTAAACTCTGGTAACTTCAAACAACAGCTGGGAATAAAGCTCGGAGTCATTTACTATTCAGAAAAAATAGTGGCATTGCACATTACAGGCCAGTACTTTATTGAACGTGGAAAAGAAAAAATATTACCCCATATCTGGCAGAAGCCAGTGTTATCTATTTATGTAAACACTAAGAACAGAAACCCTTTCTAGCAAAAGCTCCTAGCCTAAATACCTTCAACATCATGTTTTTTCCTAGCTACATTTGGGTCTTTGCACTATTGCTTGATGAACTTCTTGTTACTCACAGGCCTTTTAATACCCGAATATTACTGATCGTACATCCCCTAAAATTTTGACAACAAATTCCCATTTTAATCTATTATGCAGTTTATTTTTGCTGCAGGAATACACTTCCCTTCTATCTCTCTCCCAGGTAACACCTTTATAAATTTTCTGTTCTTTCCTTCACTCCTCCGGAGGAGTTTAACCACCCACAGGTTATATTTTTCCTCCGAGAGCGCCAGTCTGCTGCTTGTTCAGTTGTGACAGATTCAATCTAAGCAGAGACCTATCTCTTGGCAGGAGATTTTTAGTCCCACAGAACAGGGTACAGAATCTGTCTGATCAGACTGCTGACTGCACCATTCCCTCTGTTTCTCTTAAGAGAGGATGTCCTTTGGAGTAGGCATTGAGTGGGTGTGTTTGCATGGGTTTTCCCCTCCCCAACATCAACTTTTAGCTCCTCCACCAGAAATCCCTTTGGTCCCAAAGCAGGATCTGCCTCTCACCAACTCTCTCCGTCCCTGTAAGGAACCAGGTATTTTTCAGCACTTAATTTTTTTAGCCAAAAGGTCCTGAGGAATGATCCCCACACAGCCAAGCAAACAGCCTCTCCTCTGAGACCTCCACCTCCACATTTATCCTGGAGCAATGTTTGTAATGATGCACGGGCAAATTTCCTCATACAGATGTTATGCATGAGATGAGACTAAGCATCTTCTTGGCAATGTGACCTGTCAGTATTAAGTCATCTAGATTAAATAGATATGTTTGCACTCTCTGAAACATGTGTGCAAAAAAAAGCTCTAGGGGAAAAACAATGACAACAATTGAGGGGGGAAGAGAGCATCTTTATCACATAGGATCGCTCTGGGCGCACAGAAACCCAAAGGAAGCCCATTTCAAAACCAACGTGTTGCTGCTGCCCTAAGTGTCAATCCTATGCGGCCAGGTTGCCCATGGAGCAGACTCAGGGCTGGAGGGAATGTAGGCAGAGCCTACATCTCAGGAGGAGATGCTGCACCAAACAGTGCATTTTTCCTTCCACCCTCCCTGCCCCAGGCCGTTTAGGGCTCAGGGGTGCCTGGAGAAAAGAAGATGTTTGGCCCCATATCTGGAGGTCTTGATTTAGGCTGAGGTTTGCTGGATTGCGCAGCAATCCTCAAATGCACCGCAGTGTTCTGGGTGTGCACGAAACACGTCCTTGTCATTGTCACAGCTTCTGCACTGGGTCAGCCACCCTGTCCCCTCTGGAAGAGGAAGTGAGCTACCGTGGTCAGAACTGGCCTTTGGTGGACCAAGGCTTGTATTTTGTATAATTTTGAACTCTAAAACTATCTGTGAAAAACCTGAAATTCTATTCCTGTTGTGCAAAATGCTCCAAATTACATGTTCTACCTGGAAGCTTTAATGAAGGAATAATGAAATCACTGTTCGCAGACAATCCCCCTGAAATCTCACATTGATATAAACTTACAGGTAGTGGATGAGAATATTAAAACATGCACTAGGAGACAGAGAAAGGAAAGCCCTGTAGTCTGGGAAAGAGCAGCTCAGAAAAGACTGTACCACTCATGTAATTGCTCTTTCTAGTTTATTCTAGCAATTCTTAGAATTTAAAAAGATGTGAGAAATCTTTATTAAAAGATGAGATAAAAAGCCAAAACCTTTTCTGAAGCTGACTTTAGTCAGATGAGCAAATTAGAAGTTTTGAAATATTCAGTCTTTAAAGATGGATTTTTCCACTAATTTTTGTATCATGAACTTAATTATGCCTCCCCACAGATTGATACAGTTCTTCAGTAATGACTGCTTATAAAATTCTGAAAAAAAATTCCTTGGACAAAGTCTTTAAAGTAAAAACTGCCCCCAGATAATTGCTATAATAGTCTTCAGAAACAGGCAATTATTTTTTAGAAAATTAAATTTCAACTCATGGATTTATATAAAATACCACCATTTGTTCAAACCTGAATTTCCACACTGTATACCAAAATGTGTTCCTGGGATAGGCTGATAAATATGTATCAGCTTAGACAAAATTTTGATGTGGCCAGAAGTAAACACTATGCACACACGTAATTATCTATATTATATTTATACCTTGTATTTTAGCAATATAGGACTTTTTAGATTTTTCTGACCCTACTGAGATCTGACCACCTTTAGTAATATAACACTTTAAGAAAATAATAATCTCAGTTCCTTTGAGTAGCAGTGTAGTCAGAGTGGGTGACTGACCCTATAAACTCTGGATTGTTTTTCACACAGCATAAGAAGTGGAAAGTTGTGAGGCTTTCCTGGTCCTGGAAGGGCAATTTCCTCTCCATATACTTCCCTAATGTTCCATGAACATAAATCAGCTGGCACTCACAGCAATACTGCTGAAGAGCAGATCTTTTTCTTATGACTTGGCAAGGCTGGTTTAAACACCAGATGGATCCAAAATAATAATGAAGAAAAGCAGTATCTTCTTCCACTGGTCCCCCACAATCTTTTTCCTGTCTCACACACACCTACACTCCTACAGTCACATGCTGAATGCTGCTCTTGGTAGGATTCTGGAGCACCAAGTGCTTTCTGTTAAACATGTCCAGAGATTTGCTCTGTTGTGATGCTTCCTTCACCAGCTGTGTTTAAGAGAGTTTGGTTTTGTTTAGCTGGGTTACCTGGGGCCGCTAAGCTCTCCGTTCAGTCTTCCAGGTGCTACTGGCACAACACATGAAATGGACTGCAAACCAGTGGTGCAAATCCGTATGGCACTGGGAAAGTGGGCGGGTTCTACCGTGCCCAGACTCACTGTCCCTACATCCCTTTTCCAGTTCCTCTGGCAAAGTCACACTCGCTTGAGCCTGGAGGGGCAAAGCTACTCTAATTGTGTCTGTCTTAAATAGCAAATCCTCTTCCAACCTGTCCATTTTTATAAATGTCACGTCTTCTGTATGGATGACCTTTTCTTTTCCTGAGTTTTCTATCTGACTTGGCATGGGGAGAAATGAAGTCCAGGATTTGGCGGATGGCAAGGCAATAGCTGTGGGATGGCAGGTGCTGTGGAAATGCAGTGCAGCCACTCTTTTCAGGCTCCTGATTACAGGGCTGGATTGCAAGCATGGCTGGCAGAACAATACAAATGGATGGCACAATAAAGGCTGAGAGGAGCTGGCGCAAACTGGCACATTATATTTTTAAGTGTCCTTTACAAAAGCTCACAGATCAGCTTATTGCAGGACCAGCCTGCTGACTAACAGAAATTTATCAAACTAGTGATTAAACACCCACCAACAAAACAAGGCAGGGGACATTTTTTTTCCTTAATGGAAAATCTCTCCGAGCATCTACAGGCTCAAGTATCACTTGAGTATTTCCCACAAGGATTTGTGGATCTGACAGAGCTGATGAAGGCGTGTGGGTAACTGTGTAGAAAGCTCACTGCAGCTGCATCTCCTGAGATCCCTCCAGCATGCCTCTCACCAGGAGAGAGCATCCTTGCATGGCACCAGTGTAAAGGAAGCACATCCAGGGTCAGAAAGGACCTACAGTGAACAGACCTACAGTGCAGACACCCAAAAGTCCCAACTGGACAGGCCCTACAGGGCAGTAGATCAGCACGTGGGTACAGGGCTGCTGTTCATTTAATGGGCCTGGCTGGTCTGTGTGCTGGCTGTCCCTCCAAGGCTACAAAGGAGGTAACTACAGGGAAAGAGCAGCATTGCTGCTCTTTCAGTCCATTTTCAGACCATTTTCCCTGCAGTTAGAAAGCAGGAGTATAGCAGACATTTTTATTGCTTGAGACCAGAGATAATAAACATGGTGATGAGCCAATTCAATACTTTTAGGGCTTTGTGTTTTTTTAATTTAACACAAATGACTCTTAAGTTCCAATTTTAACACAAATGACTCTTAATTTCCAATTTGTCCCCAACACAGCAACAATCAGCTCCCAGCATTGCATGAAATATGTCTTTTCTCAAGCTGTGCTAACAGTTAAAAAATCATCACTGCTTAGACAGTGATTTTGGACAATACCATTCTGGTTTTTCCCTGGAGGCTCAAGATAAACAGATTTTCTAATGATTCCCCTTAGAAACTTCAAGTAGTGAAGCTAATCGTTAGTCAGCTTGTCTGCTCCCGTGGCTTTTGTGCAGCAAATTAAGACACAGAAACTATGTTTTTAATTGTGTCTGTGCAATGGAAGTTGTGATACTGGGATCTCCAATCATTCTTTCTGTGCTTTTAGGAATCCCCCACTACACACAGAAAGGTGATCCTTGTTTCTTCCTACTGTCATTTCCAAAGATTTCACCATTATTCTGTTTTCTAAACTCTAAGGTACCACAAGAATAACAGCTTGCTTAACTTTCATGGTGGCCCACAGTATAAGTGACAGATGAAAGAGAAACAAATACATCCAAAGGCATTTTTTTTCTGAAAAGTGAGTCTTGTAAGCTTACCAAATTCTGAGGTCTGTTTTCCCTAAGGCGTTGATGGGAGTTAAACGTTGATTTCCAGTGCCCCTGGATGCATGCCCAAAGCCTTGGGCTCCTCGTGAACAGTTCTGCAAATCAAGTATTTTACTTCCTTTGCTTTGATATCAAGTGCCTGAAAGCAAACAGCTGCTTTCTGGGAAGACGGTGTGTTTTGCTGGACACAGAGCAACACTTTTTCCCTACTTCCATTTCAGGGAAACACTCTCACTTGCATCCAAATTTCAGAGTTGAGCTTGACCCAGATGGAATTTCCTATCGGTTTTGTTTTGTCTTTTAACATGGTAATCCCCCTACACAGCCACCCTCTCCCTTGGTATTTGGGTACCTTGTGGTCTCTTCTCTCTCTTTTCCTTTCCTTGGAGCTGCTCAGCTCTGCAACCAGTCACAAAGCTGCCAGAACAAGGCTGCTCTTACAGGCTAAAGGAGATAGATGTATTTACCTTTTTCTTATATTAAAAGGCTGTAACACCAAAAAAAAAAAAAAAAAAAACAACCCAACGGATTTTCTAAAATAGCCACAGCTCTAAACAGTCACTTTGGACTAAAGGATTTAATTTCCCTGTTTGACAGAAACAGTGAGGGATAGGACTGATTAGTTTTCTTTTTTGCATGTGCAGCACCTAAGAAAGGTGAGGGCTGCTTTGGGCAGTTTTTGGAGCCAGAGCAGTTGGGTCCAAGCCAGCACAGAGCAGCCGGAGACAGCCCGGATGCCTCCACAGTCCTGGGACTCCTGCCCAGCAGGTTGCTGGGACTGCCTCCATTAGGGAATTGCAGGAGGCTCAGCTCTCACACAGCCTGCAAAAAAAAAGGAGGGGTATCCAAGAAACCTCCAAGACCAGCCCTTTTACCCATGACATTACAGGAGCAACAATTTCTTCTTGCTGGAATATTTGCAAACACTCTCCTTTAGGCTACCCTAGACATCAACAAGCACAGGAAGAACCTTTTGGTTTTGCATGAGGCTAAAGCCAGTCAGGCATATGAATGGCAACACATGTTGCCATAAAGAGGTTTAAGATCACACCATATTTAGGCTTCCAAAATCCAAATTATATTTTTATAGTTTAAAAGCAGCCACACAGAAATCACAGAATCTTAGACTGGTTTTGGTTGGAAGGGGCCATAAAGATTATCTAGTTCCAACCCCTCTGCCATGGGCAGGGACACCTTCCACTTGACCAGGTTTCTCAAAGCCCCATCCAACCCAGCATCAAACATGTTCATGCGGCAGGGGGCAGCCACAACTTCTCTGGGCAGCCTGTTCCTTTGCCTCACCACCTTCACAGTAAATAATTCACAGCTTGCCAAAAGAAGCTGTGAAAGGTGAACCACAATTTTCATTGGGAAGCTGCTATGGGTGTGCCACCCATTCCCCTTATACCCCATCACCAACCTGTCAGTTCTCTGACCGCAGCCTGCACCAACCTGCCTTGAAGTCTGGCAGACTAGTTCAGCCTAATGTTTAGCACAGGCAAGTATGGCATTCAAGATGTAATGCCTGTACCTTTAAAATATGTTTGGTTGGTTTGGTTTTTTTTTGGTTTTTTTTTTTTTTTTTAAATTTTAAATGTGTTAAATTTAAACCATTCTGGCTAAAATTGTGAAGACAGCTTCCTTGCAAGAAAATAGGGAAGGTTTCAGCTGAATTTTCTGTTCCATTCCCCTGAGTGATGGTAGGAGGAAATATTTTGGTTTTTCTGTTACACTAAAACCTCTAGTGCCTCTTGCTTTACAGTAATGAAATGTTGAGACAGGAAGTGTCCTCCATTGTAAATTATTTGTGCTGTCATTTTCCAATCAAAATGGATAGATAACTGATTTTGCCATGATAAGTGATTTTGGTTACTTATTCTCTCTGGATATCATAACTTATGCACATTTACATTAAAAGGGGAGACATCAGAGAAAACGGGGGCCTCACAGACACACTCAGAGGCAAAGCAGTAAAAAACATGTCCTTGCAGACAGCGCATTAGCAGGCCTGATGTGTGTCTTTTGTGATGCCCCCAGATTGTGCAATCCCATTTTATAATAAATTACTATTTCGTGCAGTTTTTAAACAAATCTGAGCAGAAGAGGGTGTCCAGATATTACATTTTGGGCTCTGTGCATACATTACTTTCCTGACACTCCAGAGCTGTTCTCATTTTTTAATGCAAATGCTCTATGCTGCTGATCAGTGACACATTCTCTTACCCTGTTTTTCTAAGAAAAGGAGGTATGGAATGTCTGAACTGTGAGTGCCCACATAATTATTTTTAATCCAAAGGACAATTTCAGCTACATCTCAGGGAGGACTACATGCCCCAAAACCTGTGAAAACATGTGGAAGGCAGAGGGGCAGCAGAAGGATGGAGAAGAACTGCCCTAAAGGCAGCCAGCACAGGCCACTGCTCCATCCACACTTGCATAATTCTGCTGAGACATGCAGGGAAAAATACAGGAGCCAAAAATCCAAATCTGTCAGAAAGCAGGCTTCCTTGGATCTGTTACCAACTGAACAGCTTAAATTGCTGCGGGGTAATCATCATGCTGCTGTAAAAGGAATTAATCAAAAGGGCATGCAAAGCTTTCTGAAGACTTTGATTCTTACAGCTGTTGAAATCTAAGTGAATCACTCCCGTTTTCCATAAGGTATGTATTTTGACACGTATGGTCTCATCTCTGGGCTTCAGCAAAAGCTGGCTACTCTTTAGCGAGCAGCCACAAACTATATATTTCTTTTTTAATTTTTCTCTGGAGGCGGATGTAATCTTAGGAAAAATACACATAGATCTTAGAAGACTGTAAACTGTCCAGCAGAAATACAGCCTTTGCAAAACTTCCTAGCTGAAGGAGGAATAAAACAACCATAATAAGCTGATTTCCAAGTGTTTGCTTTTTTTCTGCCTCAGATGCCAGCTGTAAAAAAAAAAAAAAAATCCTTTCTAAGAGAGGTAAAAGTTTGAAAATATTAACAAGAAGTGAGAGGTGGTGTAAGAGGCAGTAAAAATATTTGTCATTTACTCACAAATTAATAAAAACAAAACAGAAAAGATGATGATAAGAGAACTAGAATGAAAAAAAACCCGCTTAAAACCACTCACTAAAGACAGAACTGCTCAGCCTTATCCTGGCAGGCACCGTGCTGTTCCTGTTTCACCCCCATTTGTCTCCAGGGCTTGATGTGTACGGAAAAATGTTAAGTTGGGACCCACATTTCACCTGCTGAAAAGGGGGCCATGAGCCTGGAGGATCACTGGCTCTGGCCCTCTGCAAAATCCTGTGGGGCCCATGTAAGTGGTGTTGGACACAGCCAGTCCCACAACATTCCCAGGCACCACCATCCCTCCTGCACATCTCTGAAGCACATCCCTGCAGCCTGATAACTAGTTTAAGTAAAAAAAAAAACAGCTTAAAGAGGCACAGTGCCAAGGGGGAGTCTCAGCTGCATCTACCACTCAGCTGTGTCAAAGCATGGAGGGAGCAGCCCAGTGGCACCTCAGAAACCCCAGCACACTGTGTCCTGCAACTCACCTTTTCCTCCAAGACTGGTGACAAAGGACTTTCCCTGAATGCAAATTCATACCACAGGTCTGGGTTAGGTGTAAATCGATATCCCAGTGTAGATAAAATGCAAACATATTTTCATTTTTCATTTGCGAATGTCCTTGCAGCTCCTAAACCAAAAAATTCTTGATAAAATTCACTTCCGGTAGTGTGCTTCTGGTAGAAGTTCCCTAAGCCAGAGAAACATCCTGATAATTGAAGAAATAATTCCAAAAGATTGTTTCAGGGTTGGGATATGGGCTGTGTTGCTGATTATTCCGTATCAGGGGCAAATTACTAATCTGCGCCATTTCAAATTGCAGCCTTACTGTTGAGAGAGATGATTAATATTTCAAGTATTATTTAGCTTAAATTGATGTAGAGAACATCTCTTGCTCAAGTACAGGAACATTATTTTCTGGTATTTCTGGGGAGTACCAAGAGAAATTTCTTTTGGTAGACAATGACCACAAGAAAAATGTTGAATATATGGAATTGATAAAGTCTCTCATACCATATCTGTATGTGTTTTTCTGAGTGTTTTTTTTTCCCCCAGTATTGCCCCTCCTGTTTCTACTGTGAATCTGCCTCTTTTCAATGTTAAGATACCACATTTGCCTCTCAGTTGAAAACATTTATTCCTGTTTTTTTTCCCTTCCGTACCTGAAGTGGAAATAGCTTTAGGGAAATGTGAGGAAGAGTCAGGAGAAACGACAGTAAATTGGCAGGTGTTTCATCCCATATATATAAGACTAGCAAAGTAGATGAAATGCAATTAGATTGCAGCTTTGCTCACTGGCTCAGGCAGTAGAGAAAGCATTGCCTGCTCAGGTCACAGCATCGTGGAATCCTGGGAGGTGGGAAGGGACCACAGGAGGACCTCCACTCCAGCCTCCTGCCCAAATCATGGCCAGCCATTGGATCACTCCAGGTGCCTCAGGGCTTTAGCTGGTCATGTCCTGAGAGCCTCCAAGGATGGAGGTGGCAGAACCTTTCTGGATAACCTGAGTCATAGCCTTTCCTCTGATACCTGTGGGTAGCAGAGTTCTTCCCTGTAATGACAAGTCCACTGCTATGGCATGGCCATACTCTGAAATCTTTGCCTACAAGCAAAGCCTTATGGGCTCAGGAGAGGTTTTGATGGCTTTCCTTGTGCTGATTTCTTGGCTCTTGCCCACTGAACACCAAAGCCAGGGTTTCCCCCAGCCCCTGCCATGACTCAGTTTATATCATGTATTTACACCGTGCATTTACACCGTGCTGTGGGACAAGTTCCCTGCTGCCCTGAAGCACAGTGGGATGGCAGCTGCCACTTCTCTTGACAGAAGAAGGGCTCTCCCACATGGCCACTTCCCAGACTCATTATCAAAGCCTTCTCACATGCATTACCAGTGACCCAATTTTCACCTCTGTGCCCATTATCTCGCAGTGGAAAAGTGACGTCACTCTATGACACAATATGAAATAGCCAGAGCAAAGCCTCCATCTCTGCCACAAATTGCATATGTCACTGAGGTGGTAGCCTAATTTAGAGAAACTGCAAAATGCCTTTTCAGTATTAAACCAGCTGAATCAGAGTGGGAAAGTCAGCCCCTCACAGCTCAGAGTGGATATGCTTACCTCCCTGCGTTCCCCTCTGGGGCCACACCAGGTGTTTCTTGCTAATGAAATTGCTGAGATCTAACAGAATTAAAACTATATACATACACAGAGAATTGAACAGGGTAAAAAAGCAGTTTTAAAAAGTGTGGTCAGTCAAGAAAGAACTATGATTTCTGAGACAGCTATTTCTACAGAGCCTGTTCTGGTTTGGCTATTCTCCTCTTCCTCCCTAGAAAGACCTGACCTCCTTCACTAAACCACATCAGATACCTTGAATTAGATAATCAAAATCTGAAACATTTCCAGTCTCTCATGCACTTTGACATTCCTGGACTTCACATAAAGGGCATTTGTTGAGTGATGTTTTTTGGTCCCATTCAGATTTCAGCACCCTCTGGCCAGTGTGTATTGTCTCAGGAGGTACATGTCAGAATGGCACAGCCAGCACAGACCTTCCTACTCTCCCTGCAGGGAAATTTCCTCATTAGGAGAGCACGCAGGCATGAGAAACAGGTCAGCCACCCCTGATGACTTTCCTTGTTGTGAAACACAGGGATGCTTCTATTAAAAGAGCTGTGGAGGAACTCTGAGTCGCAGTTTTACTGCCACTTTCTGCAGCCCAGAAGAACACCAGGGTTTTCATGACCATGAAGGTGCATAAGCATGGCATCTACACCCACAAAAAAAATGACATGTTTAACTGCCAATCCCAACCCTTCATAATTCCAGAGCAGATTTAATCATCTGAGCCAATGGTTTCAGGGCCAAATCAAAGGACAAAGGTGGGAGAGGGGCCCAGTGCTTATTCCCTAAATAGCACAAATTGTTCTGACCTGTCACAGTGGATCAGGATGAAGGCTTTAGGCTACCGAGATAGCCATGAAAATCAAGTAGGGATGAGGGTAGAGGAGAACTAATGTGTATTAAATCCCAGACACCCTACTGGGACAAGACCTTTAAAATCTTTTTCTAAAAGTTGTTTGAGGTGTTTTCAGGGCTGAAATGAGGGAGTAGCCATCCAATCCACATGACCTTGCCCAGAGCCCTACACTATACCCCCAGCACCCAGAGCAGGAGACCGGTAATGACCACAATACTGGGCTGCTGTCCCATCGCTTCCCCATCTTGGCTGGCAGCAAGGTCCCTGGAGAGGAAGGATGACAGTGTGGTCCCAGGGCACTGCTGACACAGGAGGGGTCAGAGGGACACAATCATGGCAGGTCCACGGTCAATGTATGTCACCTCAGCAGATGCCATCTCACCAGTGATACTGAGGAAATGAGGACACTGAAAGGGAACGTGCAAGCTAAAGAAATTTGAGAAGACAGTGATTCAGGACATGCTGTTTCCCTTATTGGTGCAACATTTAGAACACTGATTTAGGCTGTGTCTGTGCTAAGCTCAGGGTTAGGGCTGTTTCCTCTTGCCTCTCCAGGGCTGCCTTTCCCAGAGGCCACATGGGCTGGACATCCTAGATCTCCCTGTGCTGCTTGATTGTCCTTTCACAAACCACTTTTCTTCTCTAACCCCAGCCAGTTCATCTTAATGTTAATAAAAAGACTAATGTCAGTGTTTGGAAAACTGCTTCTGTGCCCACAAACAATAACCTCATCAGCTCACTGAACAGGAGCGTAGCAATTATCCTCCAAAGAAGATTAATCGAAAGCAAAGGCACTAAGCTCAGATTCTCAGTGTGTTGTATTTATGTAAATATCTTAGTAAAATAATCATCAGCACTGCTCTGAGAGGTGAGGAGGAGGGGGATAGCTGGGGGCAGAGTGCTGGCAAGGCATCTAGAAACCTCACAACCAGAAGCAGAAAATATCAAAGTGCCATGAGGAGGATGGATATGGGTTCTCCAAATGCTTCACGTTTCATTGAACATGATATTTGTGCTTTGATGGTTTTGAGTATTGGGGGCAAAGTTCCACCTGGGGTAAAGGTTAAAAGAACCAGTGGCTGGAAAACGCTGTTGCTGAGAAACAGAGCTTTTGAGATAGGTGCTGGGACTGCCCTAAGCCCAGGGGGTTGGGTGAGGAAAGGGGCAGGAAATCAAGGCTTTCTGGAACATTGTCTACTCACAAAGTCTCTGGAACTCTCTCTTGTTCACTTACCCTCACTATCCTTGTGTGAAGCTTCTGAGATACCACCTTTTAGGGTTTATTTAGTACTTCCCCACTTCGATGCAGTTACCTTACTAGGGCTTCAACGCATAGCAAATACATGGGGGAACTGAATGGCCATGATTCAAATACTTCAGGACCATCTTTACACAGGAAATGCTATCGCAGCTTCCCTCCCAACTTAGCAAAAACCTTTCAAGCAGAAACCTTGGTTTTGGTCATTAATGGAAAGCAATAGAATATATTTTTCTGTGCAAGCAAAGTTAATCAATACTAGTTTTCTAGATATAATAGATATATAGATATTTCTGGATATAATACTAGTTTTCTGGAGTTATGATTACGTGAGCAGAATATAGCTCTGAAAATCAGACCACAGGGAGGTCGCTTAAGAAGTCAGTTTAGCCAGATCTTGCTACCTTTGAATGCTGCTAATCCTGCTATTTCTGAGCTCTGCTACAGAATTTACTACAGTGACCTGTGTGAAAACATGCAGTAATGCAATTCAGTTCTGGAAACTCTGTGGCCAATTTGTACATTTTCAAAATTAGGCTACCGTCATTTAGGATCTAGTTATTTATGTCCCTGAGGAAAAGTTTTTATTAGTATAAAGGTATTCAGATTTTAAAGGCAAAAGAACAAATGAGCCAACTAATAGTTCATAAAATGATCTTCCCAGCTTTCCTTGAATGATACTGCAAAATTATTGTAATGGAAAAAGCATTAGAGGACCTTGATCAAACATGATCCTTCAGGGGTAAGGAACCTCATTTTCCTGCATACAGATACAGCTCACTCAGTCCCTCAAGATTTCACAAATTATGAAGACATCGGTGTTTTCAGCAGAATCAAGCAGTCCAATTAAATAGCTCCTTTACTGCCGCACCACGGAAAAGTAGAGTAGAATCATTTCATAGGGATAGCTAGTCCATTCCTAATCAAGGATCAGCCAGTCTTACACCTGCTATGAATTAATGCTTCCTTCTGCGTCAGCCCAGGCTGCTCCAGGGACACTGCCACACCTGGACCAGGCTTAAAAACAAGTGGCTCCTTTACAAGTGGTTTCTCTCTTTGCAGGAATGTGAATTAATGAAGACCAAACCACTTCATTTGTTAACAATTTTTTAGGAACAGCCACAACAAAATGGTTTAACAAAACAAGAGTAACCAAATTCACTCATGGGCAGTCTGAAGAAGAAGTTTGCCTACTTCTGAGGTGCCAATATTAAGCAAGTTGCTCTCCAGCCACGGTCAGCTGGTGCCACCCGTGGGCTTTGGAGGAACGCCAGTGCAGTCTGTGCAAGTGCTTCCAGCTGAGACACACAGTACCATGCACAAGATGTAACAGAGGCAGTGAAGGAGCACATGCTCCAGAAGGCTCTCTACCTGCTGTAGCTAACAATGGTCTTTCAAAGCACACACACAGGGTGTGCAAAAGAGGCAATGACAGTCACAGGGAGATATGTCACTGTAAGGATGTGGTACAGAACAAGCCAACACTAATGGCTTGCTGGTGGTTTTTGACCAAGCCCAGTGAACAGACCCTTGTGCAGAAGTTTGTCAGTGGAGGGAAGCCCAGTGGACAGAGGCAGCAGGAACAGGTTTGGTCTGCTGCATGTGGTGCAGGTTGAATGCAGGTAATCCAAAAACACGCTAGACTCATAAATAAATTTGCTATTTATGAAAAACAACCCTCTCCACAGCACAAAGCCTGGATGGACAGTTTTATGAAGTCTGATCAGCCAGTGATTTTACTTCTATATAAATAGACTGAGCTGCTCAAAAATGATTTTAAAAATGATGATTTTGCAAAGCCAATGCTCAGTACTGCTAGAGACTTTATCTGGTGCTCCTACCACTGCTGGGTGCTGGCACAGTGAGACTTTTACCCACTTGTGTCTTATGTGCTGAGTTTATTATGTCTTCATAGTTCATGGAGTAGTTAAATTACTTCCTGAGGATCACATAACTCATCTTTGTCAGAACTGAGATGAGAAGCCAGGTGCTCTCTTTGCCACCACAGTCTTCAGGCCGTAATAGCTAGATTTTGTGTTTCCCTCTTTACTAGCTTCTGCTGGATGAAATGTAAGAGCAATTCATCCTGCATTATATGCAGGAAAGAAAGCAGAAATTTGAATAGTTGCCATCTGCTGGAGATGCTTTGATTTATTGTTTTCCAGCCTCAGCTGAAGATCAAACAAGCTCTAGAGAGAAACATTTCCTTAGGTTGTACTGTGTGTATCTCTGCTCAATGCTAAACTAAGTCACAAGGATTTGGGCAGACAACATTCCCTTTCTTCACCAGAATAATTTATACCTTTAATTCAGTAGTTATAATCAGCCACCTAAAATGTATTGTTGCCGCCACTGGCATTAGTTTTTCTCTCAACCAGCTTCAAATTTGAAATTGAATAAAACAATTATGCTTTGTAGTTCCCTGTCTGACTTACTGTGTTTTCTCAGAAAAGAACTTTTTATCCATTAGAAGCATACCCCTATCTTTCTTCAAAGTGTCACACAGACAACAATAATGTTGTGGCATTTCACCCCATCTGTCTACATTTTTAGAAATAAGTTTTGCACTTTATGTATTTTCATTTCCTATCCAAGTTCAAAGCCATTAAACTCTTCAGTTAATTACTGATACTGTTTTCTTCAGATTATATAATTACTTTCCTTGTCTATCTAGCTGCCCTTTCACTTGTAGTTTCCATGTTGATTAAACACAAAGTACTATGCCACTGCTAATTTTACTTCAAAGAAGGACTTTCACATTAGGGCAAATAAAGAAAACCCCAGCACCAAGATTTATGCATAAAGTAATTTACTTTTCCATTAATTTTCTGTATTCTCTCATCCTCTTTGGTGTTACTGGAGATCTTTGGGTTTTGAGTTGACTCTGTTTCTTTGCACCCATATTTGTCTTTGGCCCAGGTCCTGAGTACTGGTAATGGCTGAGAGAGGTAATGACAGACCTAAAGGAGTTTCTGACAGAGTCCTACCCAGAGGGTTAGAGATTTAGTGTATGTCCTACCAAACAAGTTAAAAAATGTCAGTAGCTAGATCAGGAAATAATCAAAACTTATGCAGTTTAAGTGTGGCTGAGGTTGTAAGACCCACAGGCTTTGGGAGAGAATAACACTACCCTGTTTCTCTCTGCCTGGGTCATCACCTAAGATCCAAGCAACCCAAAATAACTGTCCTAAATCAAAGTGCCACACTTAGTAGTAATCCTACTACTGCAGATGGGTAGAGAGACAAAAGACTTAACCTCCGCCCAGATATTCTCTACATGCTAACCTGGCTGCTTTCTGTCCTTTAGAAGAGAGTTGGGGTGAGTTGGGGTTCCCAGGCACTGCACAGAAGGTTGGCTGTCAGCCCCTGCCTCCAGCCTCTCTCACCACCTCCTTGCCAGAGTCCCTCTGTGCTCTTGCAAGCTGTGACACCCCCATCTTCAGATAGAGGATGAGGAACCCAGCTGGCTCTTGTGTTACCCTACAAGACTCCAAAGAGGAGCTTGGCAGGGCTCTTCTTGCCTCTGAGCAGCCAGCCAGCCATGCCTTGCAGGGGAACCCATTTTTCCTTACATTAAACATCTTTACAGCAATGAGAAAAAACATGCAGAGCTTTGATCCAATGCTGCTTCCCATCTGCACCACTGACACGCTGAGGAGCCCCACGCCAGATGGTTGTATCACCAGGAACTGTGCCAAGGCAGAGCGCAAAGAGAGTTCCTGTCCTCAAATACGTCAAGAAATAGAGATGAGATGAAAGGATGTCGGTCCAGGCAATAACGAATAATCCTGGCACTCCAGCAAATTAACTGTTGGCAGTCTCAGGTATGTCAGGCATTTGGAGGCAGTAGAGAAGGGAGATCTGCTTGTGTAGGCATTTGGAAGATGGTGCTATTCATGGCTTTTAGATGGTACAAAGACAAAGCAGTGCAGGCAACGTCAAAAATGCTCCATGCTTGTCATCCTTTAGCCAGGACAGCTGGGAAAAATCAGGTCTCCATCCTCAAGACATGGAACTAACGGAATCAACAGTGTGTTTCCAACTGAAAATCAGGGAACACAAGGAAAGGATTCTAACAGCCCAACATCCAAGCCATAATCAGAACCTGTGTATGCTTGGGTCCAACCACAGCTTCTCTCCTTTCCTCTTGTCTCCAGTATCTCCCTTCATTTCCTTGCCTTCAGGGTAAAAATCACATCACTTATGACAATTCTTTGCACTCCTAGGAAACCTGATTTATTGCATTAGATGCTTTAATGAAGTTTGAAACAATGCTTCTCACCACCCAAATCATAACCTACAAGAATGAAACAATTTCAAGGGAGCCTCATGACAAAAGTATTCACCTGAATCTTTCAAAAAATACCCTGCACATTCCATTCTTTCCTTCAAAATAACTGGCAGGCAGCAATGCCAGTATATTGTGTTCAATCAAACACAGCAGTGACAAACCTACCTGCAGTAGAAAATAAACTTAAGAATTCAAGCCAAACTTGAAGATATTCTTTCTTATTCCTTGCCTTAAATTTCCATTTTCTCTGGCAGATTGAAACTTACTGTGAATGATTACAGTAACTTGGAGGCATTCAGTTGCTTCATCAGTGTTAAACTCCCAGGAGGAAAAGTGGCAGAACTACAGGAAGGATGAAGACAGCGTGTGGGTGACCAGCAGTGAGCTGTCCACATCCCACATGCACACATTAATTTAAAATTCTGAAAGAAATTCTGATCAGAGTATTAATTGTCGGTGTTTTAAATATTATAATTAAGTCATTGCTTTTCATCTCCTGTGAAGTGGGAAAGTGTTGTCACTTCAAATCTGTCTTGTTTTGTGCCAGAGATTTCTAGCAGATGTGAATCTGTGATGCTAATGTTTGGATTTGTATTCACTCAGCAAACAGCTAAAATGTTCACCTTCTATGAATATTCAATCTATAAAAATTCAGACATTTTTCACTTGCAGGACAGTAATTGAAATAATTTATTCACCAGAAGAGCTGAAACACACATAGCAAATTATCTATCTATCTATCTATCTATCTATCTATCTATCTATCTCTTTCCTCGGACAACTTGTTTAACTGCAAAAGAAAGTTGCAAAAAGCATCGTAAAACATTTAATCTGGTGTGAACTTCTACCACGACTGGTAATGGGCAGATATGATAGAAGACAGGAGATACACAAGCTTTTAGAGACTCCACTTTCCACTGGAAAGGAACACAGAATGCCATGTTAGTGCTTTAAATCTTTCAAAAATGTGGAAATTTGTACCTAGATTTTAAAGCAGTGGAAAAATGGTGGCAAATCACAGATAACTTTGCTCAATAACTTTGCAGTGGTGCTCAACAGGGAACAGCAAGTGCTTCTAGCAAGGGGTTATAACAAGTTGATGGTACAATACCGAGCTTTGCTTTCAGGGAAGGAGAAGTTGTGTTTCCAAAACCTCTGTGGGCACCAAAGAAGAGTACTTTTCATTGCAGGAGTGAGCTTCATGATAGCTTTGTTAATATTGCTGCTGCAAGCATGTAATCATCAGCTTAACCTTTGTGTGAGTACTGCTGTCTGTGCTATCAGACTTTGCACTCCTAACCTGCACCCACAGCTCAACTCTGCAGCTGAACTGTCAGTATGACTTTAGTTCATGTTAGTGACCTAGGACTCTCAGCAAATTGAGTGAATTACACATCCTAAGATATCATCATTCACTCTAATTTGACAAGATAGATTTTTACCCAGCATAGCAGACTGTCCATAGCTTTCTGGAGGTCACCTGGAGCACTGGGAGCTGGTGTCCCCAGGGTGAAGTAAAAGCCAGAAGTACATGCTGATGAAGGAGCTGACAAAGCAGAAGTCAAATGCAATTAATATGCACCAGAAAAAGCTTTTCTAGGAGAGATAGGAAACTATTAATGCTACTGCAGAGGCAATTGCTCTTGCCTCATCTATGGTGCAGTCCACATCCCTGGGCACTTTGAACTGTCTAAGAGAATTCAAACAAAGTTGGAATAAAATCTATGAACATAACAAGTGGAGACATTTCTTATTGGGGGTCTGAAAATCTGGGCCAAACTGACCTAGAAAAACATCCTTGCTGCTTTTCAAGCGGAGTTTTCCCAGCAAGGAGAGTCTGGCACGTTTGCCTGCCACGCCAGGGGGCATGATGCCGTGGTCCCTGGGAGTCCCTCCCAGCCCTCTGTTCAAAGCATTATGGCTCTGGAGTGCCCATCCGAGGCAGTAACTCAGTGACAGAAATAATTAGTTCTTAAGAATAAGAAGACAAATGTCAACACTGAACCATGTTGGAAGTAACGCTTTGTTCTAAGAAGCTCAATCTTGTGCATGCAAAAGCCAGAGATTTCAAGGATGACACAAAGATGCTGAGGGGGGGAAAGAACTCCCCCATTCCCTCTGACTGCCTGTGGAGAGAGAAGCCCTACAGAATAATGCATTATTCAGACATGAAATGTAGTTCCACTAATAAACTTTTTAATATCAAAGGGCAATGGTACCAGTAGACTGCAAGCAAGCTGCACTGATTACAGAGTGATTTTCTTGTGAGGCAACTGACTCAAAAATAAATAAATAAATAAATGCAAAGCTGTCTTTCAAGGTGGATGAGTTTGTTCCCTTTTTGCAAGTCCTGTTGTGAGTTCCAGCAGGACAGACAAGGACCAAACAAGAAGAAAAAGCATGCTTCTTAATTACCAGCAATATGATCCCTCCATCTGCAAAGTGGCTGTGGCAGAGCATTGGGGCACATTCCTGAATTATCAGGGGCATCCATAGATACCAACTGTTAGGTTCTGATTCTGACATATGAGAGGCAAGCTGCCAACATGCTGGTGGGATGGACCTACTCTGGTCAATGTGTCAGACTCTTCATGAGCAGACAATTGGAAAGTGCTACCTGAAGCAGCTGGGACAGTAGACATAACTGGCATATCTCTCTAGAGAAGACTTTTAAGGACTAGTGCAGCTGGGACAGATTCACACTGGTGATTTCTGTGACAGATTACAATGAGTTGAGGGGCTAAACCAAGAGCTAAACCAAGTGCCCTCTTCCCACAGCTTAGGATCTGCACTCTGACAAGTGGGAATACTCCCATGAGTTAGAGCTTTTTATATGAAGATGCAAAGCAGGTGACAAGAGAAAAAAAACTGCCACAGGTGCTACAGAGAAAAGAGTCCTTGGGGAACTAGGGACAGAGCAACTCTTTAGGTTTCCTTCCAGTGACTAATTCCTCTTCACAACTCTGACGTCTAATTTCAGCAGCTAGTTCTTCAGCTGCTCTCATATCCAGTCTTTTAACATCTCCAGGCTTATTTGGTTTCTGCCATGTTTAATCTGAATAGTATCATATGCTGTCTGTAGTCACATTTATTAATCTCTCTGGAAAAAGATGTCTTCAAGATCAGCAGTAAATGCCAGATTCTTTCCCCACTGACCAGCACTGGCGTTATTCCATGATACTGCAACTGTCATTCCCTATTAACTAGATTCCCACAATTCACAATGAATAGATTTCTCTAAGACAGATGAATGTGTCACTGTAGGCTAATTTTATTAATATTTCTAAAACCAAAGTAAACAAATGAATATTTAAAGAGTATTTGGATTTGATGTATTGCCATTTCCCTAATGCTGTTGTAAGCAGAAATTTCTTCTGTATTTCTTATCGTCAATATACTATCCTCTTGGATCCAGCATGGAGAGCAGACACTACAACTAGGCCTGAGATACACTTTGTTAAGTTACTTTACATGTCAAATGACATATTATTTGAAATATCAAATGAGACAGTAGCTGCTAAAATGAGCTTCCCATGTGAATTGAGAAAAGTAAACAGATGGGACCCAGAGAACCTGACATATGTGTAGCCTATTTATTACCTTAAGATTGTTTTCTGCTGCAGTACTTTGCTTTTGAATAAGCCATCTTTTGCTGTAAGAACATGGTCTTCATAGTCTGCCATGATAGTTTACGGCAGGTACCTCCCCCAACCCTCTAGGGAAACATGGCAAATAGCTGGCAACTGTGGAAAAAAACCAGAGAATGGTGTGAAATCCCAAAAGGAGTAACAGTTTCAGGTTAGAAAGGGGAAGCATTTCGCTGATATGAGAGGGTCACAGGTGCCCAGCAACTGACATATCTTTTTGCCATGAGATACTGCTCTACTGACTTTTCAGATTGCTTTAAACATCTGGGGTTCATCCGTGCCTTTCTGGATTATCATAATACCATATTGGGCACTCTCATTAAATAGCGAGCTTTTTCTGTCTATTTGTTCAATGATGAAAATGTTTATTCTGCAAGCCCTCTTTTTGGTGCTATTTCTTTATCCTTTCTATCATCTATTATATCCAGGTTAAGAGATTGACAGGATAAGATTGTGGGATTCCTTGCAGAGTTTATAATATTTGAACATCAAATGTTTCAACAACTAAGCTTGAGGAGATAGATGTTCTTGCTATCTGCTAGGCAATTATAGGTGCGTGCTTATCCATCGAGCTTTTTGCAGCCATTTAATACCACTTTTATTTTGCTTTTGGTCTGTGTTTATCACTACATCCGTGAGATTCTTGCTTGTGGTTTTGTCCTTATGTGTATGGAATTAAATAATTCCATTCAATGCTCACAAAAGCTTCTCCTCTGATGACAAGAGAAAATGATGCAGTAGTCTCTTCTGTAAGCCTTGTTTGCCAATGCTATTTCAACACTTCTCTGTGAGGATGCTTTTCGTGGTGTGAGGAAGGGGAGAGCAGGTATTCCAGACAATGGCCTGTCTGCTTCATCTGCCAACAATTCAAGATCAACTGTTGGCCTTGTTCACTAGCACAGATTTCGTGTGCACCTAGCTCTCCCTCTGAATTTGCTCACATGCCAACACATCAGAGGAGCAAAGCCAAAGAGGCTCCTGAAGGCATCCCAAAACAGTTCTGCTAACACCACTGGCACAACATCACTGGCACATTGCAGGTTACAGGAAAGCAGGCCCAGCTGAAAACTCAACAAAATGCTGTTCCCACTCCTCAACACAATCTGGTGAGGGGAATTTCCATTTTAATTTTCATATTTAAAGTTTGATGGATAAGTCACCAGTAGCCCATCATCAGAAAAGTTTAGGGATTTCCCCTTGTCTTCCTAAAAAACTTTCCACTCTGCCTTGACCACTGAAAATTGTTACTAAAATTTTGTCATTCTTCCAAGACACCTCACTGAAATACCAAGATGAGCAATTCTGGGAAGTTTCAAACGAGTTTTCTGCCTGTTCATTTCAGTTCAGTTTTGCTTAATGACTTCAAACAAGTGACAATAAAAAGTAACAACAACATCAATGATAATAATAATAATAAATCCCACTTAAATATAATTGTGTCCTTCAGTTCTAACTGCATTCCTCAGTGAGGGACACAGGGTGCATAGCCTCAGTTTTGCTCTCTGGGTGCACTGAAATAACACAGGGACTGCCCAATTTGTTCTCAGATCTGTTTTCCCCAAAGTGAAATAGTTTCAAACATACAGCTCCTGGCTTTAGGAAGGCTTCACAGTGAGTGGCTATTACAGCTCCTATAGGAAGAAAAGAGCTTTCCAGTTTTCCAGTTTCTTCAAAGCATGCTTAGGTCAGAGGAAGTGCACCGGTGTCAGTGTAAGAAAAACCCACATAAAAGAACCGAAAGGGGTAGTTTTTCTGTACACTTGCTTTTTAATATATTCCTTGCCTGTATATCAGCAGATCACGGTTTAAATCTTTAATATAGACTTAGTACAACCATGCCTAAGTCTTGGTTTTTTGCAATCACTAGCGATGCAAAAATCTTGGCTAAACTTGATGTTTCTAAAAAGGCTTTTCTAGAGTATTTTGCTCTGCAGAGAATCTAGCGTCTCCTTGCACCTCTACTCACATTTGCTGGTTTTAGATATTCTTCGAACAAAGAACAAGCTGAAAATATACATTCAATAATGGGGTTATTAATTTTTATGCCCAGGTTCAGGACATGGGTAAGTCATTCATGGGACAGGGAATAAATAAAGTTACAGTAGCAATAGTACAACCAACATGGAAGTGTTTCAATGACTGATTAATCTAGTATAGATGTCTTCAAACACCTGGAACCTTCTTTGGAGGAACTCATTTGTAAACACTTAAGCAATGTGAAAACATGCATTTATGCAGCCTGTCTTAAGCAAATACTGATGGTTGTAGAATTCAGGGAACTGCTTTTAATGCAATCAGAAGCTGATGAGGTAGGATTTCACTGGAGCGCAAAAAAGCTGCCAGATGAAGTTTATGACGCAGGCCAAAACAACAGCAAACTCTGTTTTTAGATCTAGTGCTAGCAGGCATTTCTGGATTTAGAGAAAAATTCCAGTTGCAGTTGGGGGGTAAAGGTGAGGTGAGGACTACTAACATTAGTTCTATCCCTTTATGCCCTTGTCATCTCCATCCTATGAACATGTAGGTGCTTAATGGAGAGAGCTCTTAACCCAGGCAGCGCTGTATTATGTGCATTTTCCTCTTCTAGTCTGAACCTCACACCAGCTCTTATTTTAATCTGCCATCTTCACATTAAAATTAGAAAGACAACCACTAGCATACTGAGTCCAATTATACACAACTCCTCTCCCATCCTTCTGGCTCTGATTCCAGCATGAAACCCAGCATTAGTTTTGGGCTTGACCAAACCAAACCTGAGGCAGAAAGACTTTGCAGGCATCAGTACCAACTGAAGTTCCCCTCTGCCCTATCCAATGCCTAATCTCAAACATTCCTGTTATTAGCATTTAAAACCAGTTTACAAACTTGGATTTAATGGTAACGCTGTTTTTAAAGGTCCCATCTTCAGTGAAGCTAAGGATTAATTTAGGTCAGGAGGCACCCCTGTGCTAAATCTCAGGACTGGAATCAGCAAAGCTGTGTTGGTGGTGAGCTGGTCTGAAGGAAGGTGAGGATTAAACCTGTGGCTGGATAAAGACTTGGGCTGTAAGGTTTAAGGGTTTTCATGCAGTGCTGCTGGGTAGACAATTTGGGAGGCAGCACTATCAGCATTTTCCTGCATCTCGTTGGCATGCCCCTTCTATACCCAGCAAAATCTGACCAGTGTTCACCCTGTACATGCTTCACCTGCCCTCTGCCTTCCACTAATGCCCACATTCCTGAGCTAAAGCAAGTGCACAGGCATGCTTTCCCCCTCAGGAGTCTCTAAGCCAGCTAAAAGGGACATCAGCTAAATATTCATTTAAGGGAACAATAAGGAAGCCTCTGACTCATGGGTGGGCTGACAAACCTTGGGAAGGTTTTCTCTCAAGAACTGAAATTCCTAGTTTAGTTTCTTGCCAGTTGAAGTTACTGCCAGCAGTAATTGCCCATGAGTCACTGATCCAGCTCTGTCCTGTGGCCACTCGAGTGTATTTGGCCTGTTTGAGCCACTGCAGTTTCTTTAGATAAGTATCAAATGGCTTTTATATCATCTAGCAATTCACTGCATATCACTGAAAACAGCTCTGGAACCCTGCATCAGTAAGTGCCTGCAATCATGCCCCTTTTTTTTCTTTTCTTTTTTTTTTTTTAACATTTGAGCTATTTTTGAGCTGAACAGAGTGCTGAATGCTATAATGTCTTCCTTCCTGTGAATACACCACTTATCTGATTACTAAATATTGTCATAAATTATGCCCCCTGCAATAATTTTACATAACCTGCTGGAGGTGCAGTGTAGAAAAGGGACTGTGATTACAATCAGAAGATTACAACCAAAGAAATTCACTTACAAGATGTTTTATATGGAGTGGAACATTGTTATCCTTACCTTAGTTTCATTATTCACTTTTCAAAGATGAAATACACATATTAGGCCTAACTCTCTGCAGATGGCTATGTCTTGTACCTCATGCAATGACTGAAATTAAATAGGGCAGAAAGTGAAATAAACTCAATCTGATCAGGATTCAGTTAAAATCTGGTCTCAGGTTGGGAAAAACTTAGGGTAGTTCATCTGAACCTCTCTTGCACTTCCTCGCTTTGATCTCAGATGATAATGAAATATTCTTCCTTCTTGCTGCCTCCTAAGGGTGGGATTAATATTACACACGGTGGGATCAACCAATGTGCTTTGTAAACTTATGTTGCAATACAAAATCTTTGATGCAAAATCGTCACTAATATCTGGGTCAGGCACCTACCTTTCCTTTGAGGAAACCCATCTGGCAAGTAGTTCTTTCTCCTCCTCTCTGCTCCTCCTACACTCTTGCAACCCTCATCAGGGCTGCTCTGATTTAGAGCAGTGTATTTTTAGTGTTACCGTGGTTTTGGAGTTGTGAAGAAAAGGAATTACAAGCTGACTGTGGGGGCCCTTGTAATCCAGGGAGACAAAACTGTAAATCCAACTCTGTTGGCTTATAGTTGTATCTGCTTTCTTTAACACACAATACCTGTTTATGATGGATTGCAAATACCTGCAATACAGGATTTATATGGTAGGTACAAGCTCCTGAGACACAGCTCTCAGCTCAAAGTTATCCACTTTAAACATGGCTCAGAAGTCACGAGTAAGAAAAATTAATCACTTCAAGCCTGCAAACAGAGAAAAGGTCAACCTTAGTGGATAAATGGTTCCTAGAAACATTTCATCCATTATCACTGTGGGAATGCTTTCTTAGACTTTTTAGAGGTACTTGTAAACTTTGCCATGGTCTGTGATGTGAAAATACTTTATGTGTCTCTCCAACTAATTACTGAACATCTGAGACAGCAGAAAAGACCAACCAAAAAACAAAAATCCCAGGTGCTTGGAAAGTCAAACACTGAAGAGCAATAAAGAAATTAATTATTATGAGATAATTCAGCTACATCCTGATAAATGGGAATTGCTTTGCCCTATTTTAGGGAGACATAAGCCCATCCTTCACAAGGACCTATACCCGACTTTGGAGAACAGAGTACAGAGTGTGAATTCAGCACTTGGTTTAAGGGAACTGGAAAATATCATCATAAACCTGATTCTCACAGCTCTGTATTTCAGGGGGAAATACATTTCCACTCCCGGACATTTCCACCCCTTCCACAAAGTCCTGTGCCCACAACAAGATGTGAGAGCAGCTCTGCCTTATTACAGGGTGAGAAGCATCCAAGAGAATTATGTCAAACAAATTCACGCCCGTATAAATTACAAAGTAAAGCCCAGAGCACTATCTTTTTCATAATAGTGTGATGATCCTGTCTGCCAGAAACCAACGTCATCAGTAATGCTTATCTCTCAAAGCAGTTATATGTATCAATTTATATTTCAGGCACTATCTTGCAATTAAATTTCTAGGCTTAAAAAGCCTGTTACCCACTCCCTCCCCCTTTTCAATTCTATGTCCTCCAAGATTAACAAAACATCCTCTGTGGCAGCAAATTAATCACACTACGAAACTAAACTGTTCATTAGAGATGCAGCACACCAAAACTGCTATTAAAAACTCAATATTGTTATTTTTTGTCTTTAATTTTATGGTGCTGTTTGCAGCAGCTCCTCCTCTAAGTACACACACTGCCACAACAAATACAGGCATAAGCCCTGAGCCCTAATGGGTATTGATGTGCCATGTGCTTGCAGTGAGCTACAACACCAGAGCCCTTGTCTAGGGGCTTTTTTGATGTCTGCAGTGTGCAAATTCTCACGCACATCAACTCCCATAGGATTTGCCAAGACAACCCCAAAGCATCCCCTTAGCCCACGTTCATTGATGCTTTGCTCCAGAGGATGAGCAGAGATGCAGCTCCACTCCTGGCTTTAGCAGTGACCTTGCCAGTGTCCTCTCCCTTTTCTGACCTTTCCTTTCCCCCCTGAAAAACCTTTAGTCTTTTTTCCTTCCTGATCCTTCACCTCTTTGGAGAGAACTCGCTGATCTAGTGAGCAGTGATGAGTTTCTCAGGATCACCTCTGTTCCCTACTCCAGGGTTTTGTGAGCTGGCTGACTACAGGCTCATGCATGGGTCAGCTGTCTTTCCTACCCTTTCAGCCTGGGGGAATGTCCTCTGGACATTCATAACCTCAGCTCCTCATGAGATTTCCTTTTTTATTTAAAATTTCTACGTTTGTTTGTTTGCTTGCTTTGCTGTTGGGAATACCTGGAATTTTAAACTTCTTCTTCAAAGGTAATGCTGTAGAGCAAGGGACAGCCTTGCATTTTGGATAAAAGCCAGATGTTCAATCAAAAGCTGAGCTCCTTTGCCCTGCTATGAAAACTGAGGTATATACCATGGCACTCTGCTCTTAGACATCTCATATCATACTCCGCAAAGAAAGAAAACAAGAAAGCAAAACTGCAGCCCTTAAAGAAAACATGGACATGGGCCCTCTCAAAGACTGGCTAGACCCACTGGGAGTCTACAGGAAAATGCAGCAACCCCATCAACAAATCTCCTGATGCCCTGCAGTTTTCCTGAGTCAGCTATTGCATTAAGCACTAGGAGAAGCCCTCAGGCTTAGGCACCTCTGACTTGAAGGTAAATTATGCATGATTTTAAACATGCAAAATGAGTCCTGGCCTCCAAGCCTTCTGCTGAAGAAAGAACCCCTTTATAGAGCTTAAGCAAGAAGATCTTAACCTGAGGAAAAGAGAGCTTTGAACTCTCTAAAAGACAACTGGGCTGGTGTAGGCTGTGGTCCTGACTTGATGAAGACATCAAAACCATAGCTTTGCTGCTGGACTCTCCACCATATCCTGCTCTCACCCTGAGGCACGGAAGGCAGATCAAAGGCACAGCAGGAGATACAGTCCTGGAGAGTCATCTCTCTCCTTAGAAGCTGTGGGAAGTCACCAGAACTCAGGCAAACTCACCTCTCCTCTGGGAAAAGCATCTGCCATGTCATTGAAAAACACCTCCTTGCCTTCTACCACTCCTTACCTAAATGTGCAAAGGAGAAGACAATAAAATTTCCTTTTCTGTAACACACAGATCCCTGCCTCTTGCTTACAAAATAATTGTGTTAATCTTGCAGCTTTCTTGCTAACACAGTGCAGAATAGCAAATTTGCTTAAGCTTTTAGACGTGAAATAGTGTCCAGCACTCAACTACTCTGATTAAATATGCATCAACAGTACTCACGCATCACTAGTAACCTCAACTGCTAAACAAAACTCTTCCTTACATCATTGTCAGCTGTATTTTGCTTGCTGTAATCATACATGGCATTTGAAGTTGCATAATATCATAGCTCTGTGAACCATAGTCATCCATATTCCATATTCTACCCCAAATCACAGGGGCATTTCTTGTTATGTCTGTACAAATAGCAGCATATCTGACGTGCTTTGCTCTCTTGAAGACATCAGCTTTTTCAGCTTTACCAAATACTTCAGGTCCTGAACAAGGACTGCAGGACTCAACAAAGAGTTTTCCCTACACTTAGCAGCAAGACTGTAACAAGCTTTCTCTGAAAACCAGAAGCACAGGTCTGCAGCCCTACTCTCCTCCAGATTTTGCCTCTGCCTCCCTCTGCCCACCCATGCCCTGACAGCCTGCTGGGGACCCAGCATGAGACTTTGCCAAGCAAATTGCTTCTCCCCAGGCATGCTGTGGGATCTGCTGAGATACTTGAATGTTGTTTAACTCCCCACTGGCAGATCCAGGGTCCTGCTCCACTGCCTGTGAAAGCACTTGGAGCTAGGAAAGCAGAGTAGAGGAGGGAGAATGCCAGAAGGGGAGAAGGGAGAAGTGCAGGTGACAAAACACAAAGGTGAAAGCTAAACTGATTTTGCATGAGAGCTGGCAAATGTAAATTAGTCCTTTCTGATGGGAGAAACTCCACAAAGGGGAAAGAGTGTTCCTTATCCCAGTGCTGGGGCATGAGGAGGCACTGAGGAGCTTGCTTCAATATGTGGCTGTGTCCCTGGATGAAGAACCCAGAGTGCATCATGAGTATGGCAGTGGGATGGCTGGAGGCACCTCTGCTTGTCTATCCAGCTGCAGCTTTCCCATCATCTGCATTTTATTCTTTTATCAGCAAACAGCTGTTTCCTGTGGTGATACTCATAGTACTGTGATTATTTTTTTTTTATCAAAGAGATCATCAAAGCAAGACTTTTTTCTTACTTTTCCTACTTACATGTGTATATCTGCAGTAAAGAAAACAGAAGTGAATTAGTTGACTATTACCTTCATTCCTGGTGCACATGCATATACTTTACAAATTTAGGTAATGATTTTCTTCAGATACTGGTGTCACACAGAAACAAAATCTGAAGCCAAAATATCCCTCTCTTGGTGCTGGCAGAGCAGTGATGTAAAGAAGGTAGCGGTGCCTTTTGTTATTCAAAATCTTGTTGTATAATACTCTACAGTTCTACAAAATTTATAGGTTGCGATTAAACCAGCCCTGTCGTGGTGTGGGTGCCTAGAAGTTTAGGACTTTCCTTATTTGTTTTGATTGCTTCAAACTTTGCAGAGTAATTTTCATTGTTCCTTGAGGAGCCACATTTTACACCTGTCTAAAGGTGTGATTCAGCAGTGGAATAATTTTTTAGCAAAGCAATAACTTCTTTCCTGGCCATGCTCTTCCTTCCTTCTCCCTACCACATGGTCCTGCCTCCCCTTCCCTGCTGACACAAGGAACTTCAGGGTTTGTGCCCACACAAAGAACTTCACGCTCTTGCTCTAGACCTGGGGAAACAGGCTCGGGCATCTCAGCTTGAAATCTGAACCCAATTGGTGATCATGGCAGGGATTCCAAATATTTTGGCTTCTCTAGAGCTCAGCTCCTCACCCCTTGCAGGTCAGAAGAGGGCACACTACTTGTACCATGTCTTCTGACCCCCTACACACCCAACACTCCCACTTCCCTGTGATTTTGAGAAACCCAGATACACTGGTGAAACAAGAACATCTCTTCCTCTCCTCCATGGCCCTGACAAGGTGGCATAGGGACAAGAAATAAACTTATCTCTTAATCTTCTCTAAATAAAATTGAGTTCAAAGCCTTAAACCCCAAATGTGGCCAAGGGGAAATTTCTCCATTTTTGTCCTTATATAATTCAAAGAATATGAAAAAAAAATTTAAAAAATTGTTGGTCAAGCATTTTCTAGGCTGGCTTCTGGCTTTGGGCACCCAATTCATGGCAATTTTAAAGGGTCTGATTTTCAGAATGAGCTTAGTACCAACTTTCTTCTGAAAACCCTACTCTAGCAAGTATCTCTCAGGAGGGAAGGTATACAAACACCCAACCAGACCAGTGCACTAGGATTCCCTGTCTTGGTGTCCGTGCTGTCTCCAGCCAAGATGCTCAGAGAGACAAACAGCTTCTTTGAGCCAAGAAAAGCCCTCAGTGACAGAATGTGATACTGCAGAAAACACCGTATTCAGAGCCCTGGAGATTAGAAACCATTACTTAGTGACAGCGGGTTTCACAGCAGGAGCATTAAGAAACTGCCTCACAAAATAGGTATATCATAAATGTACTTCCTTCCATCACTGTAAAATCAACCCATAAGTGGACGAGATCTTCAGACACAGCTTCACTGATCAGCTGTGCTCCAGTGCTTTGCTCCTGATCCCCTAGCAGATACATAGCTTTCAGACATGAAATATTCCTGGTCAGCAGGTATTTTTCCATTAGCACTATGATTTATTTCTTACTAGGATCATATTTGCTTGCTTGGAACTTTCTTCCATGCATCTCCCAGTCAGAATACCAATCAAGTGGAAATTGCTTGAGATGACATCACAGAATCACAGAACAAGCTGAGTTGGAAGAGACCCACAAGGATCATCAAGTCCAACTCCTGGCTCTGCACAGGACACCCCAAGAATCACACCATGTGCCTGAGAGCACTGTCCAAATGCTTCTTGAACTCAGGCAGCCTTGGTGCTATGATCACTTCCCTGGGGAGCCTGTCCCAGTGCCCAGACACCCCTGGTGGTTTTCTTTTCCTAATAGCTGACCTAAACCTCCCTGCCCACAACTTCGGGTCATTCCTTTGTGTCCTATCACTGGTCACCACAGAGAAGAGATCAGTGTCTGCCCCTTCTCCTTCCCTCACAAGGAAGTTGTAACTGCAATGAGGTCTCCTCAGTCTCCCCTTTTCCAGCTAAACAGACAAGGTGACTTCAGCTGCTCCTCATCCTGCTTCCCCTCCAGACCCTTCACCATCTCCATGGCCCTCCTTTGGGCACTCTCTAACAGCTCAATGTCTTTCTTATATTGTGGCACCCAAAACTGCCCCCAGCTCTCGAGGTGAGGCCGCCCCAGTTCAGAGCAGAGCAGGACAATCCCCTCCTGGCTGCCAGGGCACTGCTGACTCGCATTCAACTTGCCATTGACCAGGTTTAAGTCTGCTCTCCTCATATCCAGAGCTGAGGTTTTGTTTCAGCAAATCAGCAAATCCACATTTGTGGTTGCACACTCTTTGCTGACTTCTAGTCTGTGTTGGAACCAACGCTTTGACTATGGTGAACAGAACATTTATCATGTTTATCTGGAGTTTGCTCTTTCTGTGCCCCAAAGGAATTGCACCTGAGCTTTCAATATCTTTTAAAGTTCAGCTGAGCTAGAAATGGCCAAAATCAACATTAAGGCTTTAGAGAAATTACTGAAAGCCTTCCTGTGGCTGCAAGTAATATTAAAAGCTGTTATCCTTGTTTAAACTCAGATGATGAACATTACTCAGCCCTTTCCCTGAGGCCAGTTCAGAGTTTTGCATCTTGTCAGTGCTGAGTGACATACTGCTTATCTGGTCTTCTTTGTTTGTGAACGGGCTGTTTGGGTTGACGTGGAAAAGAATAGATCTGCATGAATAACTGTGCAGAAAAACAAGAGCCTGTGCTCTCCTCAAGCTCGGTGACAGCCAGAAATACCAGCCAAACCAGTGCCAAAATACAGACTGTATGGCTGTATCAGTATAGCACCAAGCTCAAGTGGTCTTTTCATGAGGGTTTGGCTTCCACAGCCTGTGATTAGGCAATTCAATATTGCATGTTTTGAACCTAGCAAGTCCTTTGGCATTCCCTCCTACAGCCTCCTTGTAACCAAACTGGTGTGGTGTCAGCTGGATAACTGGAACATCAAGTGGGTGGAAAGCTGGCTGGTCAAAGGGGTTTGACCAGAAGAATAGAACCCAGCTAGCAGCCCACTGATACTTGAGCAAATGTTGTTTAGCACTTTTTCTAACACCAGAAAAAATGGAGTGGGATCTCAGCAAGTTCACAGAACGACACCAGCCTGAGGGAGCAATGGGCATGCTGGAGGGTCAGGCTGCTATTCAGAGAGCTGGGCTGGGCAGGCAGGAGAGAGGCTGGATGGGAACACCATGAATTCAGCAAAGGCAAATGCAAAGTCCTGTGGCTGGGATGTGATAAACCCTGCAGCACCACAGGCTAGGGAGGGCTGGCTGGCAAGCAGGGATCAGTCTGGATCTGGCCTCTCAGCCCACATGGTTCAAACTTCACAGCTGGAGCTGCAGCCAGGTCCCGTCGCAGTCATCAGGGCACCAGCACTGCAAGCTGAGCAGTCATCTGAAGCAGAGCTCATGAAGAGGTGAAGATCCATGCAAGAAGCTGGGCAAAAATGATGTGGCAAATGTTGCTCCGGATAAGCCAAATGGTGTAAATACAGACCTGGCTTCCTACACTCCTCCAGGAGAGGAACGAAGATCTATGGGAGAGGCAGAATGGAGGTGCTATGGCACTGCTGTCCACATCTCTTGCTCAGCCTGTGGAAGCTTCCCCGGATCATGAGGCAGTTCCCTTCCTCGCAGGGTTAAGTCCACTACCCTGGACCCAGCCAAGGAGTCCTTCCTGGGGGGTCAGCCTGGTCCAGCAGCAGGAAGGGATTTCCATGCCTTTGATTTCTGGGAAGGTTCATGTCTTCCGTTATTTGTCACCCAGCCTCTGTGGGGGTGCACCCTGTCACTTCAGACACAGAGGGCTCTGTGTCCTGCACCCCATCACTTCACAGGGAAAGGCACAAGGCTCCCGCTGAAATTCTGAGATGACCAAGGCTCAGTGTAGAGCCTCACAGGGTGTGAGGTAACACGCTAGCAGAGACTTCCACTGGAGGATATGCAAGTGGACTAGCAGACACATATCTGCTAGCTCATGGCACATCCAGTTCTCTCAGGACGAAACTCAGCACTGACAGCACCCTCAAGTCCACAACTAATCTAACAACCCGTTTCTCATCCAAAAGATTTTGAGGCCACTGAAAACGTTCGGTCTTTACATTTCTTGATTACATGATTTTCTTTCCTCTCATCTTTCAACCTTGGGATAAAACACTTTCTGAGAACTT
This sequence comes from Daphoenositta chrysoptera, assembly GCA_013397915.1. Lineage (NCBI taxonomy): Eukaryota > Metazoa > Chordata > Aves > Passeriformes > Daphoenositta > Daphoenositta chrysoptera. The sequence continues at coordinate 307,400 of VZRO01005749.1, read as the reverse complement.
CAGTATAGCTCTTGCTTTGTGACTCCTCTCAAAGGAGGCAAGTCCAGCAATGGTGAATATCTCTGTGTTGTTTACTGCTATCAGTTGAAAATGCTTTTGTGATATTTCAGAGAACTCATATTTTACAACCTCTTCCTCTAGCTGAATAGCAATTTATTTGGCTCATTACTTAGGAAAACACTTGCCATACCAAATATACTACTTCAAAGCAGGGTTAAAATGTACCCAAATTACATTGCTCTGTCATTACAGACACTAACATATATTGAGAAAAAATTACATTACTCTGTTATTACTAACACTAAGGTACATTGAGAGCTTTACTTACATAAGCAGCTGGATAAGGCTTAACCACACTTGCTTTTGTGCAGAATTCAAATTCTGGTATGGAAAAATACTCTATTTTGCATTCAGAAGGAATGAGCATTTGCCTGTAGATGAAATGTAGTTTTGTTTGGTAAGCAGAAGTTAATAATCATCACACTTGCCCATGGCTGTTTCATGGGAGGTGGGAATATGAATATATTCATATTTACTGGTGCTTTATAAGGAATTATAGGTCATGTTAACACATCTAAATTATGTTTCTTTTTGAATTAATTGCTATAAATGCAGACAACCTTATACAAAAACTGTAGTTAAATAGACCAACATAGAAATACATAAAAACCTTCTCTTCTAAAATAATATTTTACAGCAGACCTATTTTCATTTTCTCCTGTCACACATCTGCTTTACCTTCCATCCTCCTCCACCACTTGTACATTCCCTCCCTCTGCTCCACTTTACCTTTCAGAGCAGCAGCATCTGCAGCACTACCCACAGCTGAGCTTCCCCATCACCGGCTCTAGGGGAGCTGGTAGCAGCTCACCTTTAAATCTCGAGCATGCAGCAACTGCGTTTGTGCTGCCGTTTTAAAGCAGGAAGCTTATGGAAAGGTTCAGGAGAGATACAAAGCTAATGAAATGCCACGGTAAAAATAACTCCCGCGGGCACAAACGATCCTTGGCATACCGGGAACACTGAGAACAGCTGTGCTGAGGGATCTTCACCTCACCACGTCCAGGGCTGCTACACCTCCTCACACAAGTGAAGGTCTCTGCCTGGTATTTATAATTAATGCCTGTGCTCCTGAAGGACTCTTGTGACAAGCAAGAGCCTCCGTGCCCCAAGCAGAAAGCCCATCCCTGCCCCATGGAGCTCGCTATGGTGTGTCTTTGAGACGGGAGATATCCTTGGGGCAGACGGGGGGATGAACGCAGGCAAGGGGAGGCAGTGCCACCTCTCCCAATGCACACCAACATCCCATTCCCAGCCTGGGGTTACCCACATTACTGCAAAGGTCAGAGCAATGTCTGCTGGAAGAGTTTTTGAAAATCTGGCTTTATGGTCATTGTTAGGGTTTTTCTTTTTTCTTCTCCACTATAAAGAACAGCGTGGGAGAAAACAGAAAATAATCTGATTGCAAATCTGGCTAACAAGTGATAGTGGATTACGCTCAGCCAAGAGGAGGCGGGGCATACAGCTTCCAAGCACAGGGGGTGGGAGAGGTCATAGTGACCCCAAATCTGGGCCTACAGATGGGGAGAGCACCCCCCATCCACAGCCAGTACCTGTGGTGGTGACGCAGGACAGATCCCTGCTTTGGGAGGACAGATTTCTGCCTGCACAAATGCTGGGACACTTCCCCTCTTGGAAAGAAAGTGGGAGACTGTCTGCCTGTTCCCAAATGAGCTGCATTTCTTTCCTCTGGCCAAGTAAAAAAGGAATATAAGATTCACACATAATTGCTGCGGTCCTTGATGCCCACTGAAGGCTTTAGGGACTTCATTTGAGCATTATCATGCATTCTGTTATCACACTAAATCTCAACAACTCCAAAGAAGTCAATATTCAGTTAATATTTATTACATCTGCATCTTCGCTAAGAAATGCAGATGAGGTTTCCTCTGCAGATCTAGCTACCAGCTAAAGATTCACTGAGATCTCTTAAGTGAGAAAATACAGCAATGAAAACCTCCAGAGAGGTTTTTATTTTAATAAATTTTTTCTCTCCCTGTATTTCATTCTTTCTGCTGATTTTCAACCCTTCCTCTCAGGTCAGGACCTCAGTTAAAGCACAGAGCTACACTGCCCTATAATTCATTTTGCCAGCTCCAAAGTTAAGAAAGCTTCAGAAAGTCAAAATGAAAAGGAAGAGAAAAGTGGGTGGGGATCTCCAAACATACTCATATTTCTTTTATTTCATATTTGATGACAGAAAGGGAAAGAAAGGGGGCACACAGAAGCTCCTCTGATGAAAAATTATAGATTGAAAAAAAAAGAAGTTGCTAATTTATAAACACTTCTGAAGGGAAATTTCCCTGCACTCTTGTGCCTCGGTGGTGTGCTGCCTCCAGCTGCATGGCACCAGTGTGACTGGGTCTGCTGGGGACTGCTGGAGTCCTCTGCTCTGTGAAGAGGCTGTGCCACAAAACTGCCTCTGTTCTTCCAAAGAATAAAGGAAGAAACCCTGAAAGAGCAAGCCTATAAGATGCAGGACTGGTGCATGGCACTTTCACAGCCACAGAAACAGGGATTTTTGCCTGGACACTGAATCTGCAGCTTTTTACTGGCATCTGGGAAGGGGTTGGGGGGACCTGGTGAAATGCAAACTGTTTGGTGCTTTCATGCTGACCCTGCCACCCAGGCTCTGCATTCTCATGTTCCCCTCACTTCAGAGACCCCCACAGTGCCCTTATTCACCTGCTTGTCCAGGACCCTCTGCAGCATCCTGCCACCTGCAGTGCAGCCTTTGGGAGGAGAAGTAGATGAGCAATAAACAGCCCCCTGTTAAAAAAAGAGCAACCTGACAGCAAAACAGCCTCACCTTATGTAAGGAAAGCCCAAATGATGATGGTCTCCCAGCTACCCTGAGCTCAAGCTTGAGGGGAAGGTGTCTGGCTGGAGGTTGTCTTTGTAAATCTGTGCTCATATTTACATTCAGAAGGAGGTTCCTGATGGTAAAGGCAAGGAAACCACATCTTGTCTTCCAGCACAGAAGGGCTGGAAAGTATCTCTAAAGTCAGAAGTAAACATGGAGTAGAAAACTGCTACTGCAGATGAGAACCATTTTAGGTGTCTGCAGATGATCAATAAATTCCCTTATTTTAAATAAAGGAGGAAAAGGAAGGAGGAAGTAGCTCTAGGCAGATCCAATACAGGGAAAATTGAGTCTTTCTCACTGCAGAGAAGACCACAGCTGGCTAAATAACCACACATGACCCTGTTTGGAGAGCTGGCAGCAGCCCTGAACATATGGCTTTTACCATTGGGCAGGAAATTACCTTTATGAACATGGATCTATCTTGGCCAAAAGGATGACTTTTTGCAATCAAAAGGCATAACAAATCGACTCAAAAACAAAGCAAAAGTTGTGAATGGAAAATATTTACATGGTAAAATTTTACATGGTAAAAACTTTTGTGGAACAATGTGGGAGGCCACGTCCTTCACAAGCAGCGAAGCCACCACTGAGCTATGCAAGGTAACTGCACTATCAGTAAATTTCATAGGACAATTATTCCCTCGCAGGGAGTCAGATCCAGCAGAAGTGGGAACAGGCTCCTGTGGGTCTCCAACCCAACCCTGTTCCAGTGTTTGACTACCCTGGGTCAGAAAATTTTTACCCCAGGGAAAAAGTTGTTCCTCACAGCTAATCAAAGTCTGCCTTTTTTGAGCTCATGTCCACTGAAGAATATTAGGTCTGAAGGTCCAAATTCTCTAAGATGCCAGCTGTTCACTCAATGAAGAGACTGCACCATGCCCATTTAAAATTTTGATTTCTAGTGTGATCACTTGAGAGGACAGAATGGGAAATAAAATAATTTCGATACACAGAGTAAGAAGAAGTAGGGAAAAGAAAGAAAAGCAGATATAGGGTACCTAACAAAAGACAATTAATCAATCCCTAGAGGACAATTGCTGTTCTTTGAAACCCCAGTACAGGACAGGATAAGAAAGATGGGATTTGGGATATAAGACAAAGGTCTGGAGGTTACAAGAGAAACTAAATAAAATGGTAAGCTATGATTCAGAGCATGACTATCCTAAGGAATCTGTAAAAATGTCACTGAGAAAAGTTATTCAGAAATACTAATTAGACTGAAGAGTCTGGTCTTTTTCTCAGCCCCTTAAACCAGACAATGAGCCATTCAGAGATATTTTACACATCTAAATAAATCACCTCTCTGTATTATTCCATAGCTATCTTCACATCACTGGGGAACCATAATGTGTTAGAGAAAAACAAGTCTAAAACTTTTATATGTATCAGCTCAAAAAATGGACTGCTATCATAAATATTAAAGGAAAACCTGCAGCTGAGTGAATATCATTCATCATTTCTCGTGACAATCACTTTTCCTTAACTGGAGTAGATATTTCATAGTAATAAAGATAAGTTCTTGTTCCAAAAAATTGTGTTCTTAAAAATCTATTGCCAAAGTCAGAACAAGCACGCTGCTCTTCCATCCGCAAGTTCAACGTGCAATGAAATAAAGAAGGATTAATAAAAGATATATGCTTTTACAGTGAACCCTCACAGGGTCCCAGCTGCTGCTGTTGTTGTCTCCACTGCAAGAACTTCACTTGATTCTCTTCTGATCCTATAGCCCAAAAACTACGGCTTGTTTATCAACATGCAAGCTTGTTTATCAACAAGAGCACAGCAGCTCTCAGCTGCTTCAGATGAAGGCAGGATGCAAAAAAAGGCACAGTTAAGTGAGAAACAAAGGTTTCTAGACAAAATCATTAACAGATTTTGGCAAGAGCACTGCAACTAACACCTGGGCATTTGTCAAATGACAAAGATTTACTAACTGTAGAAAGAAGGTCTTCAGATTTTATTAATTTTTTTTCAGAAGAATGTACTGCTACTCATTGGTAGAGATAAAAGTGTGCCACCAGCTCATGATCAACATCTGTCTGACATGGTCCTCTGGGTTTGCTGGGTACTGGAAGAGCACAGACTGCAACTTGTGTCTGCCAAGGTAGAGGTCATCCCATTCATGCGCTAACATTGCTTTCTTCACTTGCTCGTCCCTAAAACCAACTCTGAATATTAAACAGGGTCTGTCTCATAGGGGATCTGTGAGACCAGAGCCCAAGCTCTGATTGCTGCCCCCATATGAGTCAATAGCAGCCAGCTCCCTACCAGAATCTGGTAGTTTATTTCCTGCAAACTACTATAATTATGTATTGTCATTTCAGGAAGAAGATGGGAATCAATGGCATCAAATATTCAAAGAGGAAAGAAGATAATAGTGGGCTTACAATAATGAAATGGGAGAAAAGGCCACAAGCCCAAACTAACAATAGGAGATCGTTACGAAATTAGTCAATCAACACTGAACTAAGAAAAAGAGCATATAATACCTGTTTTTTATCCCATGGACCCCTCATCCCAAATGCTTCTTCATAGGCTGACCCTCATTAAGATTATTTATATGTAAGCAAGAACTCTAAAAGGTGTAGTATAGTGGTTATCCTGTAATGAGACAGTGGTTCCAATCTCATTTCTTAGCTAGATGGGCACATTTGGATGTAACTCGTTCATTTATAGCAATGCTGTCCAAAAGGTTAGTTCAGCTTTGCTGGAAAGTCCCTGTAAATGCGAATCTGGCTGCAAGATATCCTTAGAAATTCAGGGGTGCCTGGAGGTAATTATTTCTGATTCTCATTCAAGGATGGTTTCCACATGCATTTTCATACAGTTTGGGGATACTTGGTTAAAGACCACACCAAAAATAGAATTATGCCATTTCCATAATCTGTGCGTGTGCAAATGACAATCTGCCTTTCTGAAGCATCCAAAGGGACTGAATCCCTTTTTATTTTACATTTTATGCACGTAGGCAAACCACAGAAGTGGAAATGTTTTGCTATTTCTTAGGGACTCTACAGATATCTCCAACTCTGCAAGTGTTTGGCTGGGAAGTCCAGGAGGTTTTTCACACCTTGCAGCTACCAAATGACCCAGTTTCTAATCAACCATCAATGACCCATTCCTTCATGCCACTCCTAGTTTGTTTTTTTTCCCTATAAGCTGGATGTCCCTTTGCATGTTACACTACTGCAGCCATTTCAAATACAGCTGTAATTATCTTTACTACTCGTCAGCCTTTCAATATGTCACCTTCAGCCCAGGCAGATGATGAATGTTCATGAATTTTACTGTAGCCCTACTCATTATTCAGTCAAGTCTGCCTGTATCTCCCAAAAATAAAATGCATGATGGCCTCTTGTCATCTGATGCAGCAAAACTACTTTTAAGAGACAAAACCCCTTTTTAATAGGAAGAAATCACAATTTTACATTTATCATTAGCAAGAATAATGATAACAACTACTGACCTGTGACCACAAATGTGCTGTTTGTCAGAGAAAGGCAATTAAATACTTAGGTGACCAAATATCAGAGGCAAACTAAACAGATGTGTAAATTGAGGCAAGTGAGGGGGTCTTTTGAAAGAGCACCAGTTTAGCACCAAGGGAAGAGACCACTAAACACAAAATTCTATCCTTTATGATGAATTGTGTGAATAGGCTCCATAGCCCCACCTAGTCACATTAATTCCATTTAATATACAGAATCATAGAGCAGAATCATAGAATGCTTTGGGTTGGAAGGGACCTTAAAGAGCATCTAGTTCCAACCTCTGTGCCATGGGCAGGGACACCACCCATTGGACCAGGTTGCTCAAAGCCCCATCCAGCCTGGCCTTGAACAGGGATAGGGAATCCACAACTTCTCTGGGCAACCTATTCAAGTGCTTCATCATCCTCACAGTAAAGCATTTTCTTCTGCGTATCTAACTTAAATTTCCCCTCTTTCATTTTGAAACCATTACGCCTTGTCCTACCACTACAGTTCCTGTTGAAGAGTCCCTCTCCAGCTTTCTTGTAGGCCTACCCTCCAGTAGGTATTATCCTGTACTTATTAATTTATTAACCTATAAACTCACAGGTTTGAAAAAGCAGTAGAAAGACATTTGAGGAGGAAAATTATATTTGAAGCCAAGACTGCCCTGCTTTTTAAGATGTTTTGATGACAGCACATGGTGCTGTGCAAGTCTTGCTCTGGTGCACATCTCTGGACAGCTACAGACTCTACTATTGGGTTTTGAAGTTTCCCACCCTTTTCAAGACCAAAGACATCTCAAGGCAGCTGTCTGAGCAGCATTCAGTGCAACATTTAAGGAGAACACTGCGGTTTTTCTTGTAGAAAATATCTCATGTTATCTCCTTGATTTCATCCCCTTGAAGTCAATTTTCCCAGCCTCTGGCACAGCCTAAATCCAAGCACCTGCAGGTAAAGCTCCCAGGCCCTGAAAGCTGGCAGGCAGTCCCTCTCCTCCAAAAACTCGCCTTCCTCTCCAACGCAATCAGACTAAACCAAATCGAAAAAGGAGACAGCTATGATCTCAGGCTCCATAAATGACCCAGGATCCTGAAAATTTTGCCAAGAGCAGCCAGATCAGTGTGCTGGCACAGCCAGGGATGCTCTTGGTCACTGCTGTTCCTTTGGTCACGGTCAGCTATTGTTGTTTAAAAGTATCACTCCTGGTCTTTCCACTGTGCCATGTAGCACTGCAGTACCATGCAACACAGACAAACAAAAATTTTAAAAGAAGTTATTCTGATGAACAACAGAATAGCCCCACATTGGTCTCTCCCACTAAAAGACGTTTTAGACCAAATAACTTGTTACCACAATGCCAAATGCTGAAGAACCTGTCAGGTTCTGCTCTGTGGGTGCTGAGTGTGTAGCCCCCATACAAAGCCTTACACGACCTCCTGCAGCTCCCCTAAACAAACAGAGGATTTGAGAGGCACCAGGTGGGCAGGGACACCACACATGGCAAGAGGGGGCATGAGCTGCCATAGACTGCTCCTCCCATAGAAGGTCTTCTCTTGGCAGATCTAAAAATAACAGCCAAGTACATCCCATGGGCTACTCCCCTCTGGGGATTTGTCCCCTGCCCTCATCTTACGCTTGCATGGGGACAATATCCAAATTAGTGAGCCTGAAGCTGTCTCTCTCTCCTGCTGCCCCATCATCTTCAAAGTTCTCCTCTCACTGCTTTTTCCTCTTAACCTCTTGGCAGGCCCCCTGCATGCTAATAAGACAGCACTGGGTGCTTACCTAGCCAGCCACTGTCTCAGTATTCATTCAGATTTTAGATATCCCATGCATCATCTCTGGCTGATTGCTGGCTGGCTTGCCAAATACACAGAGTCTGGGGGCTGGGGAAAATAAGCATACAACACAGCCGTGGTGTGAGAAACCACTTCCTCTGAAAGGCAGTCCTGCTTGATTTCATCCCTTTGTTACCTCTAGATCTGAAGAGAAAGCAGGCAGACATTTTAGATTCTAATCTCTAGCATTAAAAAAAGTAATAAAAAAATAATAGTAGCACAATAAGTGTTTTCAGGCAGAAGAAAGTGAATAGCAACATTTCTAAACTGTGTTAGGTAAGAGTGAAACAAGTAGATTTTATGATCTTCAAATGCCACTGTAGTGAGCTGAGTATAAGTGATAAAATGGCTTCATGCCTCTTATGGCAAAATTGAAGCTAGAAACATGTATAAATAAAATTATTCCCAGTTTCCTAATAAAAGACAAACCTGTTTCATATAAATAAGTTAAATGGTGACAATCTAAATGGATTTCAGAAAGTTCCCTGTCTTCCTTTGAACTATTAAATAAATGCAGCTATGTCCCTTTGGAGCTCTAATGAAAATCCCATCAAAATCCAATTTAAAGAATGCTGAGACATAGTGCATGTTAGGAGTGTTAAATTAATGGATTTGCATTAAAGAGTTATTGAGACTGGATTTGTCAGTCACATTTGGACATGAAAATCTGTTGTGTTTCAGCAGGAAGATGCTCCTTCTCTCACAGCACTTCAGGCTAGCCGTAGTCATTTCTTTGTAATCTCCCCGCGTGCCCCTGCGTGAGCTGAAGACACGACCACACATCTCTGCAGCCAGGCTGTGGGGCACCCACCCTGCACTGAACCCCCTGCCTGCCCACTGCCTCTGGCACTGAGAGCTGCTGGGACAGCTGGGGAGCACATTTCTTCCAGCTCTCCTCAGCTCCTGTCCTGTAGGGAAGCTCCCAAGGAGGACTGACAGTGTGTGTAACACCAGCTGTATGGTATGTGGGGTCCCAAGCCGGGGTACAGGTAGAACCAAGCCCACAAGGTACACCTGACTCCCCTCCTCTCCCCTGCTAACACAATTCTGGGGTGTGGAATTCTTTCCCCCCTGCTTTCCACCTGGAATGCAAGATACCCATTTCTCTAGTTACAGATGAACTGTAAGATTGAATCAAATCCAAGATTTTGCCAAAAAAAGTGAAATAAAACTCAGCAAGTAATGTATTTGCCTAAGAAAAAAATACAATAAAGTTTTAAAAATTGTCCATTGTTTGTATCAAATTCAGCAGTGGTTTTGAAATAAGAATTGTTAGGTGAACTACAGCCAAAAAATGGAGGAGAAAGAGTCAGTACCAACTTGCTGTATATTTAAGAGTAAAGGGCTAAAGAGGATGAGAAGAGCAGGCTCAGTTTCCTGTCACCTGTGGAGGGGTAAGATAGGACAGCCACTAAACACCATGCTGTACAACATTCCCAAGTGAGCTGGCCTACTCTCCTGGTAGCCCTATTTGAAGTTTTATAGAAGAGGAACGGGGCAAGAGAAGTTGACTGTCAATGAGGGACACACAGGATTCAAATCTGTGCTTGAATTTGGTCTCCATTTCCACCTTCCTGGTTTTCCTGATGATGACAAACTGGAAATGAAAACTGTTGTTTGTGACTCAGAGCAAGGGTTTCATGCAAATAAAAACCCACGTTACTAATATTATTACTTATTTAGTTCTGATACATCTGGAGTGAAGACAGACTAACCTGAAATGGATTTGAGCTGAGAACAGAAGACTGCATTCAGTGCAAGGAACACACATGAAGATGGACATAATTCTTTAATCATTAGCCTTCTACAGGCCAGAGTTCAAACCTTTTCTGCTTCCTCAACTTCCCCTGAGATTTCGTACAGTTCATTTATGCTCTGCACAGACTCTCCTTCTGTAGATGGGAACCCTCCATTTCCCACACCTCTGCCACTGTTGTCACTTTAGACTGCAATTTGTGTTCTTAAACGTGGAGAGACCTCTCATGGCATCACAAGGGTGTTTTTAAGATATACAGCACCAAGAATGACCACTCTTGGGCTTTATGTGGAAGCTTGGAGAAGAAAAATGATGTATTAAATGCATCTTTGATGAACATAAGCCCTTGCCCCCAGGAACAGCATCGAGTTTGCCAGAGGATGCTGCCTGCCATGCTGGGAGCACAGCAACAAGTCCCAGCTTGCCGGGAGATGCAGTGCTCATTTATGGGCTTTCCTGAGTTTTTCTCCACTGCTTTTCTTTTCCCTTTATGCAAGTTTTGGACCACGATGGGAGCTGCAGAGAAGCTCCTTTTCCTCTGTCACCAACCGTGCTTTAATATTGTCTGTGCAGTTCTTCCTCAGACAGCAATGTTATTCTTTCTCTTGTTCATAACAAGGTTAAAGCAGAAATAATTAGCAGCTTTACAAGGTTCATAAATGCTTAGAATATAATGTGGCTTTGCTGGCACTGAGTGTGGACACCAAAACATGCACACACACAAGCCGAGACGCCGGCAGCTCCGAGCAGGAAAGCTGAAGTGACCATTTGTTTCTGCTGTGACAACTTCTCATCTGCCAAGGAAGACTCACACTGAACTGATGCTTCACCCAGGAGATACATCACCTGTACGTACAATACTCCTCGGACACCCTATTTTTGGTAACTTATAAATACCACTCTTCACATGGCTTCTGGATAAGAATCTAAATACATTCTTCAATCCACTGGGAGGGATAAGGAGCCTAATTATTTTTCAGTTTCATTTAGAAATAGAATTACAACGAGCAGCATGAAACCCAAACTTATTAGCCATGGTAGGAAATACGATTCAATACCAAAGTAAAAAAAGGCCAGCTCTACTTAACTTAATGCAAAAAGCATTAAGTGATGCAAACTCCTAAAACAGGCAGAGTTCTTTTTAATTTTGCTTTATTTAGGCCTGTCTTCTAAACATCTGTGCACTGATGTGAGATGAATATCTAAAACAGTAATAACTGCAACTAGGTATTACATAAAATGATTCATACCCATCATTACCTAGTGCTTTTTGCCTCAAAAGGATTGCACAAAATTTAAAATCTGTGGCTGAGCTATAGTACATAAAAACGCAATGCTCCATCCATCACTGATAGGAACTGGTTCAGGTATGAAACATGATAGTAGTTTAACTGCAACAATGAATCAGAGTTAGAGACAAGAAGCTATTAAATCCTGTTACTGATATTTGGGTAGGCAGAGTGTCACCAAAAGGAAACTTTCCTATATTCTCCTGTTCTCAAAAGGCAAATAAACAACCGAGAGAAAGAGTGATATAAGTGGTCAAGAGCTCAATTAAAATTTTAACCTGAGAATTTAAACTTTAAAAAATCAAGTAGAATCATGCTGAGAGCTGTAGCACATTGTGTCTGCGATGCTTAAAGGGCCTGCATTAAGCTTGTTTCTAATAACTTCTGAGCATTTCCCATTCTCTTTATGGAGGGTTCTACCCAAGTGTGGCGACATGGGAGGAGGTCAGGTTTATTCCCAAAATGCTTAGGAAGGCAACAAAGGTTTTCCAAGCTGGAAACATTTGGAAACTGAGTTTGAGGGGCTGTCGCATAGTACACTTATGTTCTAAGACCTGAAGAAGACAAGCTTTCCAGCAAAAGTGGGGCCAAGGATCTACAAAAGGGAAATATGAAAACTAGTCAGCTTTAAATTTGTTTTCTGGACATAAAACTTTCTTCCTCTGGATCTCTTGTTACCTGCATGACACGGCTTTTTATATCACAATCTTGGAGATCACCAGCAATGCACACATGGCAGAGTGCAATTTGAGCCTTCAGCAAGAAGTAGAGGCCCTGGTTTCTATCCACTCTAACTTATTTACATGAAATTGCTTCTAAATCAGCTTTCAAATGGCTTAAGCTTTATTAGGAGATGCTTTTCCTGGCCAGCTGAGTTCAGCTGCTCTTTTCAAACTAGGTGGGATTGTTATGGAGTGTAAAGGTTGTGGGGTCTGGCTAATCTCAACCTCAGTCTCTCCAAATCAAGTTGGAGAAATGCTTTCCCATGCAACATAAAGGCATTTTAAGGCATTTTGAGCACAGGTTAAACTGTTTGAACATATTCAGCCTGTATGCCCCCAGGAAAAAACACACATGCACAGCTGTCCCAGTCCCACACTTGAATCATGTAATGTTTCACCAACAGGAAATTTTCTTACCTGAATGCTGACCAGAGACAGCCCTGGTCTTAACTCCAGCACACTTTTAATTGAAGAAGAGATGTGTGAAGGACAGCACCTAAAAATGTGATCTCAGACTCCTTTTGCTGTGCTTTTAGGCACAGATCATTTTTCCTTTCTCCCAGGATGTCTCTTGGGTCTAATCTGACACAGGTTCCTGCATTTAGTTTGAGCTGAGCAGTGGTAAACAACAACATCACCACAGGTAATCTGATAGAGAGGCAGAGGTCATGAATTCTGTAACAGTTGACACTGGCCTGAGAGAAGAAGATACTACCTACATCCCAGTTCCTTCAGTCTTCCCTTCTCTTTCACTGGTATAAGTGCTAGCATAATAATTACCTTTGATTCTTCTGCCAAGCTCATACACATTGGGCCATCCTATAAAATCACTGCCTGCCAGCCATGCACTTGTGAATGCTTCCAGCCTTTATCAGGATTGTAACACATGATAATACATGGACTTTCACTTTTCCATGAGGGTAAGATAGGCCCTGAGGCTAGTGCCTGCAGCACGGCTCTAACTCCTCATGAAAGGCTGTGTGGCCATTTGGGACCTTTGGGACATGTCTGTGAGCTGGGTGTGGACAGAGTCCAGTTGAATCAAAAGGCTCATTGGTTTAGTTCAGCCAACAACACGGGGCATGCAGCAGGTCTGGTGTCTGAGACTTGGTTTATGTGAAACACAATTCATTTACGCAAGTGGAAATTGATATTACTTTAAATTGATGATCTAACCCTGTATGTACATGTACCTTTGTAAAACTATTCGAATCTAGAGCGTGATTTTGGTAGGCAGGTTAGCGTGGTCTTGAGGACCTGTGGAAATAACTGCGTATTTTAAACTAACTGCAGAGATGGCAGTCACAGAGATCCCAAATATCTTTGAGATATGGGGACAGATTCCTAAGACATAGAGGTTTCAGACATGATTGACATGCCAGTCAATCGCCTTCCTGACCAAAAGAGGAAAAATGTCAGTTCACATTGAAATTTGCTTCCTTTATCATTACAGACACTTGCAGATTTGGGATCATGAATGTATCTACAATACAGAAGATCTGCCTCTAGCAATTATCTTACACTGTGCTGCAATGCCACATGCAATTAGGACTGCTCCTCCAACATATCAGACAGGTGTACTTCTTGCCCAAAATTATTTTTCATCTGACAGCACTGTGAAGGAAAGTGGAAAAGACAAGTAGAGAAAGCAGCTAAAGCAAGTGGGGGCATTCCCAGTGCCTGGGAAAGAGGAGAACCTGAAGGAAACCATGTAAGGTGCAGGACGAGAAAGATCCCTGATCCAAAACTCAAAAAACTCAGGCTGGCTTCTCCCAAATGCCATAGAGGGCAGCTCTAGGCTCTGTTACTCCAGCATAGGTATGTGTTCAGAGATGTTGCTATGGGATGCCCAGCATCTCCCCTAACGGGAGAGAGGCAGAGGAAACCAGTTGTGGTGGGGACAACTTCCTGCACACAGCCTTGGGGTTACATCCAGCTCAGTCTCCCTTGTTCTTCAGGCTCCCTGGGTTTCTGCCACCTCTGCATTCCTCTTCTTACAAACCACTTCCCTGCTCTCCTTGCTGGGCTGTTTGTGATTTTGGGAATCCACATCAGCGATATTTGGTGCTTGTGTGGCATTTTTCAGAGGCAAAGCTTGGAAAATAATCCTGTGCCCTGTCAGTCTCAGCAGGGTTGCTGTGGAAGCTGCCAAGCCAAATGGGGCTGAGGAGGTTAGAGGAAGGAAAACTCTGTCCCCAGAGATCAGAGGAATGGGATTGAGAATGCTAATGAGAAAAAATTGATGTCACAACTGCATGTCACTATATAGTTATCAGTATTTTGCAGACTTCTGCTGGTATCAGCAAACTTTTGATCAGGTTTATAAAGCTTCTTTTTCCATATGAAAAAAAACACAGATCAAAAGTAAAACCTCTCTGAATTTGGATTGCATGGGCTATTCTGCAGCCAGATCCTATGACTGCTCTATCTGCTGTTCCCCTTTTCTGCTTTGATACAGCCAGAAGGTTGAGAATCTTTCCCATCTCACTCACATAACCGGGAATAGGACCCTGAGTGTGTGTGCAAAGATGTTTGACTTAAAAGACCAATTCAGGTGATCTTTGACCTGGCAATGGTTTGCCATTTTCAGATAAGAAATAAGAGAAATGCTCAGCTGCCTAGGAGATGCCTCTCTTCCTCCCTTCAAAGGTCTTAAATACCAGCGATGCAGTGCAAGATGTGAGCAAAGTGCAAATAAACACCTCATCTGTGATTTTAATTGTTAAAATAACCATCTCTTCCCTGTGCATGAAGATGTGTGAATTTATACATTAAAATGCCATGTATTTGATAAATAGGCCTAAAGAGCAAGCCATCTGGCATTGAAAAAATATTGTGACAAATCTGACACTCTTTCCATATTTTTATGAATTGCTTCCCACAACACAAGCAAACAGATTAAAGGTCACTGAAAAGGGAAAATGTGTATTTGTGCCTGGTTTGCTTCCTTATGCTTTATGTTGGCATGTGAATGTGAGATATTTTACCTCTGCTTTTTGGGAAGGAAGGCAAAGAGGAGGCTGTGGGAGGACAGAGGGGCCTTTGCCTTAGAAACCGAAGGCAAATTGTTCAGCCTTCCCTGGAGACCTTGAGTAATCTGGAAATCAGCAGAAGCCATGAGTATGAAATCTGGCTCACTGAGAGAATACCTTATTTTTATCCAGGCTACTATTTATTTTTGTTAGTATCTATTAAACTTCAGCCATTTCCTTTTTTTTTTTTTTTTTTTTAAGAATCAGCAGTTTCTGTTCCACGTGGAGACCTCAGTGCCATCCTGAAAAGAATCAATATTGATGCCAGCATAAAGGGCTATTTTAAAGTTAGAGGCTGGAATTTGTGTAACTACAGCAGAAGAGGCCTTTCCTCCTTATTTCAGGGAGATAAAAGTAAAGGTACAAACGTTTTTAGGCATCTTAAGTTATTTTTCCTGTGGAATCCACCTCCTTTCCAGAGGAGCTGTTGGTGACCATCCACACAGAGGTTGATCACTGCTGTCTGGAAATGAGGGTGTGTCCCCAATGAAACCTGCAACTCCACAAGGTTTCCTGAGACACTCCTAGACACAACGTTTGTCAAAGACATAATTTGAAATCTGTCGTACATCACTGTATCTTTCCAGAGATTAATGACTGTGTTGACCAGACTTTAGTGGCTGAATTCAGGCCCTTGAGAAGAAGCACCATCAGCTCACTTTTAAAGCCTCTCTTGTTTCAAACCAGTCTGTGCAATAGGCATTATTACAACAGGTAATTGACTCATTTTATCAACCAGGAACCTCCACAGAAACTTTCTAATCAGTTTAGGAGTTTCACATATCTTTTCACGAGCTGCATGCAGTGAAAGGAATTTCCAGATCCAAGACTCCTTGAGAGTAAAACCCAAAAACCCCAGGCTCAAGTCCCGCCTTTTTAAGTTTTTTGACCGAGTCCTCATGGATGATGAAAGGGAGTTTTCACGTGTGGTTCATGTATAAAATTATCTATATTGGTGTAGGTTACACCACCATGTTTGTGAATCCATTTTCACTCAGAAACACAGACACTGAAGTGCTCAAAAATGGCAGCTGCTAGCTTACAAATTCCTCTTGCAAAGCTTCACCAGGAAATAAAATTGTTCTAGAGTGTAATTTGCTGTAACAGAAAAGAAAAAAAAATTAAAAAGACCTTTGCAAATAGATAAATTAACTAGAGTATAATTGCTTGAGGCATTTCCTATCTTTACTTGTCAGAGGACAGATAAGAATGTGGGAACCAATATGTTTTAATTAATGTTTCCTGGGTCCCATTTACAAGATTGTTGATCTGTTTAGGCTTTGCAAATCCCTAGATTTTCCATTAAAAATTTCAACTTCCAAATGCTAAGGGAAATAACGAAGTCCTTACTTAATTGCCAAGTACAGAAGCAACTACTCCCATCAGAGTTAACTCTGCATAAATGGCACTGACCGAGGTGTGTGCTCTCTGCCAGCAAGGACACAGAGCTCCTGGTGACAAAGTCATTCAGAAATATGAATAGTTGCACTCTCTCCTGTGTTTAGGAAAAAAACCTAGATTTCCATGATCTGCTACATGCTGCGTTATGTAAGAAAAACTAAAAGAAGCCAAACCAAATCCACATTCCTTCAATCTTGTGGCCTCTCTCCCATTCAAACATGAGCAAGTGAATTGGTTATTTGGGCCAAGAGATTTGGGAAAAAGATGCTTGCTGCAGACCAAAGGAAAGCCTTTTGATTAATGCTCTATTTAAAGTCATTAAATGTAAACAAGAAAAGCATCCTTGGAAGCTACAAACCATGTCGGGAGCAAAGAAATCTGTCAGGATTGAATCTTACGTACATCCTGTAAAGGCAAAACACAGGATTTTGTTGTATTCTGCCTCCCTCTGGTGATCCAGGATTCTGTCACTTTTGTACTCAGGGTATGTTTTACTGCATTTTATTCCAATGAGACACTTTAAACACGACTTTGAGAACCAGTGCCCTCAGCTAATCATTCTTCCATTTAAAGCAGCCAGTGAGGAGACTGCACGATGACGGGGTGCTGTCAAAATGTGGAGAGTGATGTGATTGTCTGCACGGAGAGGGCCAATCCCCTTGTCCCTTACAGAGGGAGTTTAAGTATGACCAAAACACAGCCAATTTAAACACTTGCATTTGAGCGGGGGTCCAGGCAGCCTGCCCATCACCAGAGGGAACAAAAGGGATAAAGAGTGATTGTCAGCTTGCAAACTGGGGGGCAGCCTCCAGACACCCCAGTACTGGTCCTCTGTGAGCACCTTCCTTGAACACAGTCACTGCTCCTGCTACAGCTGCAGGTACTTATTTTTGGAAGCCTTCACTATCATCTCATTTCTTCAGCAAGCCAAGGAACACAGATATACCTCAAAGAATGGTGATTATCTCAGGAATTTCTCTGCTGAGCAGATGACTCACTGAGTTTTTAGCCCTCAATACTGAACTAGAATCTAATAAGAAAAGCTCAGAGTGGGAAAAAAGTTCATTTCACTGCAGAGAAGGACTTCTGGTTGCAAAGAAAATGAATGCAATGGTCTGTGTAGTTTGAACTATCTGTGGAGATGTCATTCATCAACAAATAATGCAATTTATTCCTCAGACATTTGCCAATGTCTCAAAAGCATTGATTACAAGATCTGTACTGCCAGGATCTAATTGAGTTTAAAGTTTGCCTGCTTAGTAGAAGTCTTTAGAACAAGAAGAGTTTGGCTCATAATTCTGATTTGAGAAACCTTTGTTAAACACTACCAATAAAATAGTGAAATTGGTGATGATAGACCTACAAGGGTAGAATGGTCACAAAGAGAATTTTTTCTCATTTCTTACATTTTTCTATCCCCAAAGAGTTATATCAATAAATTTCTATGAAGATTTTATCTTCTGTACGTACCCTGGAAAAAAACTTCCTGGCTTTTTACTTGTACATGTGCTGTCTCTAGAGCAACCAACATAAGTGACCATGTGGGAGCCTGTCTGCCCATCCATATAAGGGACTGGGAAGAGAAATTATATTTTCTACAAAGGAGAAAATTAAATGATAGCTTTCATTTTGGAGGGAAATATAATTTACTGTGCAATAAAGGAGTGAGAAAGACCAGGGTTCGATATTGCTTGCTAGATTTCATCAAATCCACAAGAAAGTCAAGCCAACAGTCAAGCACTCCACATTTACACCTCAGCTGCAAAATCTAAGATTGAAACAGCACAACTGAATTTTACAAAGAGTCAATCCAAAGCACCTCAAATCACAGATTTTTCAGACTGAGAACAGTGTGTTTCCTACTCAGATAGAAATTAGGATAGGGATGCTGAACTGGTGAAGCCACACACAAAGTTGAGAAATAAAAATCCCAAAGTGTTTGCCAGAGCTATATCCCCTTGGGTATACTTAGATTTCCAAGTACTTGGATCTTGCATGCCATTCTGAGGTCTGCTCTGTTACTCAAGTCCACGACTGGAAGTTGGTCTTGTCCCTTTGATTTGCACAGTACTAGGGAAATTAAAATAATGAGCAGAGGAAAAGCTCACATTGTTATGATAGCTTTGTAGGCTAACTAGAGCCACCTTCTTTTCTACAAAATATAAATTTCTATAAAATACACACATACGTGGTTTGTAAGGCTGGGTCTTAAGAGCTTTTTCATTCCCTTTCCACTGTTTTACAAGAGCATGGCTAACAGAAGAGGTTGATAGAATGCAGGACTGTCTGGGGAGACAGCCGAGTGAGTGATCTAATGAAAGGTAATTTCATTTGTGGTGGCTATAAAACGTGTAGTCTTGGTCCGCTATAAGGATTTTCAAAAGCAGAAAAAATCAACAGAGCTTTCAAAAAGCACTTTTGAAAACTGGTCAGCAGTGGAGGGAAAGAAGATGGAACAGCCACTGCCCCATTGTGCTGGAGAGTTCCTGAGACAGTTATGCAGCAAAATAGTTCTGCTTGAGGCCAAATGGAAATGTTTCCAAGTACATGCAAGGCATGGAGCACAACCTGGCTGGTGCTTCAGCACAGATTATCAGAAGAATAAGAGAACTGAAATGAAGCCTCAGTGAAGTCCATGTTTGAAAAAGTATTTTGGAGCTATTTGAATTGGGAGGTACTGGATCATGATACAAGAAGAGCCCTTGTCTGACATGTCATCTTGACCCCTTCAGAGACAGAAACTCCAGAAAAACACGTTTACACACAGCGTGTCGTTGATGTGAAGCTCTCCAGCTGTCTTCATTGCACTGTATGGTGTCACTTGATAAGCACAGAAAGGACATTTTAAATATCTCAAGAGCAAACTGGATTTTATTGAAGAAATGAAAGAAATAGAGGATGTAGACTCTTGCTGTTTAAATGAGATTCCTTCTGGCAACATTTATTAAAGTGCAGTCCTGTACTTTGGAAATGTCTTCATTTTATTGTAAGGAATATTTTGATCCATTGCCTCAGAGACGGTGAATTGCAAGACTATTATACTTCAGGGAGTCAAACCCAGACCCAATGAATCCTGTTTTGCAATATATCACTCAGAGGACTGCCGTTCCTGTGGCTTTTTACAACCAGTCCTTTTATTAATTATTTGTATTGCAGCGATGAGAGATCAAGAGAGAATAAACTGGGGCACACTGACCCAGCCACTGTATATTTCAAATTTAAAAGAGGAAATAATTCTTGCCCCAAATACCTCAAAGCTCTGCAAACCTATGCAGAGGAACTCCTGGGAAATCGTGCTAAATGGAAGAAAATACGGTTGCTGCAGCAGAATTGTCATGCAACCCAGATCAGTTGGTCCATGTAAAACAAGCAAGGAAGCAGCTCAGTATCTGACAGGGCTTTTACCCCATGCCCCAGGGGAAGTTCTCCAGCTCAACTCTCCTCTCAGGGCTGCAGCTCTGCATTGCACCCGAGAATGCAGAAACCTGTGGTAAATCTGATCCTGCAGGAAAGAATACTGATTGTCCACCCACACTGTATTTTTGGCCAAGAGTGAAGAGTCATCCATTCAGCCCATCACTGGCTTCCAGCAGTGCAGTGAATTTCTTCCCAGTCCTTTAATCTATTCTAAAGGATAAAACCACTCTTACAAGGAGCCAATTCAGCTGAGATAATGATTCCTGCATGACACAGTTTAGTATTTAATAGACATAACACCATCTGTTCTAGCTTTAAACAATAAAATCTGAGACAACGGAACCACAAGCTGCAATCATTAAAAAAAAACCAGCCAGAGGCAGAGGAAGGAGGTGAGTGAATACATGGAGTACATGCGTAGAAAATGATTGCAGGGGAAACTTTCTCAAGGTACTCTGCAACAGAGAGCTTACTGCTACCTTCTACATTCTGCACAGCATGTATCTATCATATTTTTTCTTATGTTTTAGAAGCAAAACAGTGGGGGAGAGAAGGAAATAGAGCTCTACCCTGAAACAGTAAATCCCCATCAGTGCCGATTTCTTCACAGCAAACAGGGAATTACAGACAGGCTTTTTTCTGATACTGGAGAGATAATTAGGTTAAATGCAGTGGGGAAGACAACACTTTTCTCTCTGGGCTGCTGACAGCTCCAAGTTGGACTTAGGGTTTATTTCCTGCCAAATTCAGGGTCTGCATTTACCACAAGGCATGCCTTTGCCAGCAATGCAGCACTGATGGGAGGTGATGTTTCTGGAACCAAGAATAATACATTGAGCAGGTGCAAACTATGGTCATACTAAAATCATAGGGGCAGACCGTGTTCCTTCCCTGCATCTTTTTCTAAACACCTTCTCTGCCAGTGAGCTAAAGCACCAATTTCACTGTTTTCACCAACCCTTACCCAGAGTGTCTCTTGTGAAGTAGTTGTGGCCTGGAGTAGATATTTAGTGGTGTTTGAAAAAGTAAAACTATATTTCACACCAATTTTTCTAAGGAAAATTTTAAAGCTGAATTCAAATCAACCAAATAGATGATCAGTCTTCATGAGTGTGTATAAGAACATGATTGCAGAAAGGTCTGTAAGGATATGCAACAGGAGAACTAAGATTTAGGATCTGATTTTAGGCTTATGTCATCTTTTTACTTTACTCCAATGGCGTGTCAAAATCAAGAACATAGCTACTGTCAGGAGAGTTAAACCCATGGTATAAAAATACAGCTGGAATCAGGCTCAGTGTCTTGATGTCTCACACATTCAATACACTCCTATTTAAAAACAAACATAAAAATCCTACTGTGAATGGAAAGCTTTGCCAAGGGTTTCAGAGGAGTACCATGAGAGTAATGCTAGCAAAGGGATATCAAGATCCACTTGTGTCTTTAAGAGGATCTGTGAACAATATTTGGTGAAATACCTGGGAAAAAAACCAGTGAGCCGTCTGAACAACTGCCTTTTGTATGCACTACACCAAGAAATACACTGCAAGTAAATAATTACTATACAGCCCTCAATACAGTGCAGAGACTTTGAAATAAATTCTTATTCTCCAATTAAATCAGGCTAACAATACTAAAAGCCCTGCAGCCAAGCCTGTTTGTGCTACTTTAAGAACAGCTGAGTGTCAACCTTGATTTTATTAATAACTCAATCTAAAACACTAGTGAAATTTCAGTTGAAGATTCTCTCAACTTGGCTCTCAAACATTCGCCTTAAGGATTTTCTTTTTCCTAAATCCCTCTGTACTTACTCCTGGCAATCCACCCTGCCCACTTGCTTGAAATATGTTTTAGTGAAGAGTGTCTTGGGTCACTCCAGTTGCCTAGAAGAGATGATCATAAATCACATCCTATGACTGCATCACACAGAAATTTGAAGACCAGAAGAGCTGAGTGCATACTTGCCCTGTGCTGTCACTAAAAAGTATCTAGTGCAAAGACAGGTGCTCAAATCAGATTCTGACAAGAAGGTCCAGACATACATTTTACTTGCACGCCAAAGACTTTCTCCAAGGACGTTGTATTTTTTCACTATGTCTCTTATCTTGAAGCTTTTCCTAAATTATTTGTTCACTGTTCTTTGGAAACCTGAAGGGGAAGCCTCCAGCTGGAGTCAACTTCAGTAACACGTGCTGAGGGACTCTGTAACTGATAGGATCATGTGGAAACTGAGCAACAAAATGAACTAGAACATGAGGAATATCATATAAAAAACTATGCAAGATGAACTAACATAACCAAACCTACATTTAAGGATGACAAATTTTAGAAGAACTAGTATAAAGTTAGAGTAGTAGCTTCTAATATGGCAAAAGCTCAGATTTATTTCACTGTTTTAACATAGGTTTTGTAGATAGAATAACCTTTCCCTGTGAAGAGCTTGTCTAAGATGGGCGCCAAGCTGAAACTTGGATAGCACAGTACTGGTTTTGTTTGGACATCTGCTACTGCTCCTATTTACATGGTTTTTTGGTGAACGTTTGACTTGTTTGCAATAAACGTGATTGTTACTGAAGGTCTGGAGCATATGCGTCACGTCTATGGAACTAAGTGGTGAAGAACTTGGAGTTTGTTGGGTGCACTTTCAAGCAAGCAATGAAATCAGCTATTTCAATTGTGGATATTGCCAAAACCGTTATTTTAGCAAAATAATATGTAGTCTCTTCAGGCCTGAGGCATGAAAGAATAATCAGTGTATATAAACTATTTTCATTTGCTTGTTTCCTTTATGCAGTTGTAACAGGACAGATGGAAGACTTGCACTGATTAGCCAAGATAAAACCATTGATATGCTCCTGAAGGGACTTGTTATTCTGTCATGTGGAAAAGAAAATATGCCACTGAAGCATGTTTTCTTGCCATGTGTTGTGAAATCATTAATAAATTCTAGTCATTAATACTGACTAGATCAAGGCAGTGCAGTATTTAAATAGTCTTAAAATGCCACACTAAATAAATCTTAGTCTGGTATTTAAATAATAACATAAATTTTAAAAAATGTCTCCTCTGAGCTGCACCTCGGCTTGGGAGAGTACAGGCAGACGTGAGGACCAGGAGCGAAGAGGAAAGATGTCCCACCATGCGAACGGGAATGTCTGTGGAGACCCAGCCACTGGAGAGCTGCCACCCCACGCCACAGAGAATGAGCAGGGTACATCCAGCATCCCAGTTCAACAGCAGGCACCAGCAGGTTCCAGTATCAGCTCTTCTGTGCTACAGCAGACACCTACGAGGACACAGGGAAGCATCAGTGCTGACAGGAAGGAGCGGTGCCTCCCTCGGGACTGCCCCCGCTACCCAGGCTGCCATGCCTGACACGTGCAACGAGCAGACAAACTGCTGCCTAGCTACTCTTGTCTTAGGCTAAACTGTGAGTAAACTTATAAGGAGTTATACCATCGGCCTGGGGATATCCACAAGAAGTGGCAAGGTTAATAATAACCTTTATTATTTCAAGGGGAGGGACCCTCTGTCACAGTCAATGAAGGAAGAGGAGATCCTTTCCAAAATGGGGTCAGTTCCTTCTGTTGACCTTCAAGTACAATTTCAAGAGATTTTCAAGGAATGCCCCTCCCATGAGGAGAAAAACACTTTTCACAATCTTTAAAAGAAGAAAAGGACAACAACCGGTGTACTTGATTAAAAACCTTAACTACTCTTCATAAGGGGTCAAGAAACAATAAATGCAATATATGTAATGCACCATGAGTGGAGACAAATTATATCAATGCTGAATAAGAAATTAAATGCAATGACTCAGAAACCTCACTTAACTCTCTGTGGCAGCCTAGGGTTGTGCACGGAAGAGAACCTGTATGTGCAGCAACAAAAAAAATATGAAAGCTTCATCCAGTAGTGGGGCTGTTCTTTTATTACCTGTGCTGCATGCTGGTTCTGGCTGGGGTAGACTTAGTTTTTTTCGCAGTGGCTGGTATGGGGCTGTGTTTTGGATTTGTGCTGAACACAAGGTAGATAATACAGAGATGGTTTTGTTGTTGCTGAGCAGGGCTTACACAGAGCCAAGGCAAAGCCTATTCTGCTTTCCATACTGCCACTGGCTGGGAAGTTGGGCGTGCATGGGAGACTGGGAGGAGACGGAGCCAGGACAGATGGCCCAAACTGACCAAAGGGATATTCCACACCATGTGACATCGTGTTCAGTATATAAATTCGGGGGAAGAAGGAGGAATGGGGGACATTTTGGATTATATTTGTCTTCCCAAGTCTCTGTTGTGTGTGATGGGGCCCTGCTCCGCTGGAGATGGCTGAATATCTGCCTGCCCATAGGAAGCACTGAATGAACCCCTTGTTTTGCTTTGTTTGTATGGACAGCTTATGCTTTCTCTATATAACTGCTTTTATCTCAACACATGAGTTTCTGGGTTTTGCTCTCCCGATTCTCTCCTTGATCCAGCTGGTGGGGGAGTGAGTGAGTGTTTGTGTGGGGCCTGGCTGCTGGCTGGGGTTAAACTGTGACAGCTACTAAATTAAAGCTATCCTACCAAATACAATGAAATATATTTGTTTGGTTATTTGCAATCAGGCTCATTCAGCGATGCATGCTTCTAGGAAATCTCTGGCTCAGTCTGTTGGTTCTGTGTTGTCCTTATTGTATTTTGCCACAACCATAGTTTGGCTCTCTAATGCCAAGGTAAGACCAATGTGGCCTGTACATTCGTCACTAAGACTGATAAATACTTTTCTCAAGAAAGTGTAACTGTATTTGAACTCTGCTGGTGCATAAAAGCGCTAGAGGCTGGTCTGTAATACACTGACTTGCCCTCTGAAGAACCGTCTTTTGCTGCCATGACTCTATCAAAGCCCAGAAATGGAAACAAAGACAAGTTCAGACAGATATATCAACGCTCTAGGTAGATAAACTCAGAGGATACAAACTATACCCATAATGTCCTGCAATTGCCTTACAGTACCTCACAGAGGTAAACGGAGCCACCTGCTCACGACTCACTAAGTCATTGGAGAAGTGGGCTAACTAATTCCTGATATGTAGAGATTCTTTTTGACTAGTACATAAAATACAGAAAACTTCAGTGTCGTACCAAAAATGTATGCATCATCAACTAGGAAAGTTTGTCATTAAGAATGCAGTTACTTTTTCCAAGCTCTTCCTCAGTAAAGGTTAAATAGCTAAAAAAACACCACAGATCCACAAGACTTCAAGAAGCAGTGCTAGATTTCGCCAAGGAAAGTGGTGTCAGTAGCTGAAATTTCAGAGCATAAATTTGACAAGTGGGAATAAAACTGAGAACTCAGAGCTCAGAGATTCAATAAGGCATTGTATCTGCAGGCAAAAATAAAAACTGGAGAACTCTGTACAGAACAGTAAGAGGACCTGGAAAGCAGGAGGGAAGATAATTTAAAACTAGTAACTTCATGATGAATAGCCAAATAAAAAAGTGCAAAGCAGATAAAGATTGGCGCTCCAAGACTAGCTTGGAGATATGTCAAAAAGTGATGCTTGATCAACCTCCAAAATGCTTCTCTGGTCTCATAAGGCATGATATCAGGAGAAACAAACAAACCAAAATTAAATCTGTAAACATGGAAAAATACTCCAGGAACCTGGGAGGAAATATTTGGCAATCTGAGGAAAAGCAAGAAGTTCAAAGCAAGGGTAATAGGAATTTACAGCAAAGCAAAACTGAAAGCTGGTAAGAGGTTTCCTTGATCACAGAATCATTAAGGTTGGAAAAGACCTTCAAGATCACTGAGTCCAACCTTTGATCACCATCTTGTCAACTGGACCATAGCATTAAGTGCCATATCCAGTTGTTTCTCGAACACCTTCAGGGACAGTGGTGGTGTTCCACCACATCCTTGGACAGTCTGTTCCAATGCCTGACCACTCTTTCAGTGAAGAAATTCCTCCTGATGTCCAGCCTGAACCTTCCCCAGCACAGCTTGGGGCTATGTCCTCTTGCCCTATCTCTGATTGCCTGGGAGAAGAAGCTAACCTCCCTCTGGCTACAATCTCCTTTCAGGTGGTCGTAGAGAGTGATAAGGTCACCCCTGAGCCTCCTTTTCTCCAGGCTAAGCAACCCCAGCTCCCTCAGTTTCTCCTCATGTGACTTATTCTCCAGACTCTTCCCCAGCTCCATTTCCCTCTCTGGACATGCTCCAGCACCTCAATGTCTTTTTTGTTGTGAGAGGCCCAGAACTGGACACAGCACTTGAGGTGCAGCCTCACCAGTGCTAGATACCAGGGGGATGATCACTGCCCTGGTCCTGCTGGCCACACCATTGCTGATACAGACCAGGATGCCGTTGGCCTTCTTGGCCTCCTGGGCACACCCTGGCTCATGTTCAGCCACTGTTGACCAGCACCCCCAGGTCCTTTTCTGCCAGGCAGCTCCCCAGCCACTCTGCCCCCAGCCTGTACTGCTGCGTGGGCTTGTTGTGACCCAGGTGCAGGACCTGGCACTTGGCCTCCACAAGCCTCATGCAATCGGCCCTGGCCCATTGATGCAGATAATGGAAGGTTATACACGTCTGCACTTGTGTTAAGGAGAGACTGAAACACTTCCTCTCTTGGTAAATCGCTTTATAAACACCCAATGTTTATAACACCCGCCTGTTAGTGACTCTTCTGGAAGGAGATAAAAAGCAATAAAATTTGACACCAGAGAAGAATTCACCATGCACCTTTCAGAGGACAGAAAAGCCTGGAAAGACATGGGAACGCACCTTTTTGTGTGAGCAATCCCTGCTAGAGAGCATGGACAAGGAGTTGCCATGCAGGGGCACAGACATAGGAGGGAAGCTGCTGGGGAATGGTGACTTGAAACAGTTTTTACTTCTCCAATAGTCACATATAAAATGGGGGCACTGCAGCAAGTTGAGAGCAAATACTGCTGGCAACAGCTCTGCCAGAAGAGAGGAGTCAATGTTCTCAAATCAAATACATCCATGTTCTTCCATTCCTGGGGAGGGGGACTGGGGGAACATCACAGCAATGGAGGAGATGAAGCTGCCTGTTGCTACCCTACACAAGTGTCCACACAATTTCACCTCAGAGGAGTCTGTGCCCACTCTCTCACGGTGCTGGATTCCCATCACTGCTGCCTCGCAGCGCTCCAGACAGGAGCTGCTCTCCAGGAGGCAGAATAACATCTGCTTAAATTGTCAGCGTTTCACCGAACTTGTAGCGCAGCAGGCAGGGGTGCACGGGGAGATGGCATTTCAGTCAGAGGATTTATCGGTTGCTGGGACACGGCTTGGCAGGGAGCGCACACGCACCTCGCCGGGGAAGTGGCAGGGCCAGGAAGGACACGTGTGCAGGCACCAGGCTCTCCTTTTCCAGGGCTATGCAGCAAAATCCCTGTGGATGCCACAGAGGGGCATATCTGGCAAATATCAAACACAGACCTGAAATACTCTGAAAGTAGGATTTAAGGGTATTTGATCATCTTTTCCAGTAGAAACTTTTACTTCTGTATAAGTATAAAAATACTCCTAAGAGAAATTGCAAGCCAGAGGCATCAATTTTGATCTGAATTGCTCGGTATTGAAACGAGCCCAGATTTTGTGTTCATTATAAAATCCTCATATTTTCTTTTTCTTTCCTACATGAGTTCTGTGCAGCAAATTTCACCCTATGAAGAAAGGCAAATAGGACACAGAATAGAATACCAGAACTAATTAATGGTTCTGCATTCATGCAGTTTTCAGGTACCAAAGTCTGAAATACCTTAAAAGGTAAATGAATGATTTTAAGAAACATTTTTCAGTATGCCCTTTCTACAAATCAGATTTCTTCACAAGTTTTGAAAACAAGAATCAAAAAATCATTCAAAGTTCTTTAAATTCTTATTTTTAATGTAAACTCTGTGAAGAATGGCCTCAGTTAGCAAGTCTCTGAAACTGCAGCTTCAGTCAAACCAAACCCCAGAGCAAAAGTTAAATTTTTGTTCACACTTCTGGATATTCTGCTACACTGATGTCACACTCTGTCCTGCACACAAAAGAACTAGATCCAAGGGCTGTAACCCTGTTACATGCAGGCTCCCACAGACATGTGGATGACTTTTCCATGACTGACCTGATGACAAACTCTACCTACAGACGTGTAACTAAGGATATCCTGAGCCAAACCCGCAGATTTTAGGGACCAAAAGGTGCTAAAATGATGAAGTTTTGCTCTGAAGACTGCATGCAGCTTTGAGCAACCACTGTCGCTACTTTGAAAACAAAGATTAGACCTGGAGCAGTGGAATAGCAGACTTAAAGCAATTACAAGAGATTTCTGATCTGGAGTAGTTCTAAAAAGCATTCAAACAGGGATGTAATGCAAGCTGCCTTTGTGCAAAATTTTATTTCAAGGGAACACGATGCTTTTGCTTTATAACATCCTGCAGTCATACACCCTTTCAAGCCAAGGGGCACTGGCTTTGTTTTCAGGAGGCTCCAGAGGGAGAAAAAAAAGGTGGGGGGGGGAAAGCTTTTAAGCCTTCCATTTCACATTATCCAGCCTCCTTTATGCATCGCATTTCACTTTGACGCAGCATCACGGATGACAAGGGACTGGCTCTCGCTCTTGCTGCATGCCCAGTCCTCTGCACAGCACTGACAGTAAATACTCTGGGCTATCCCTCCCTTCCTCCAGCAGCCCAAAGCTCTGAGATCAAGAGGGAATCTGTTTCCCAAAAGGCAGTGGGAAATGCTCTTCAATAAAGATGCTTTCCCTGAAGCAGGTCCATCTCTGTCAGTGTAATAAGGCATTTCAAATGCAATGGGTACAAAAGTTACTGCCAAGAGTAACCCAAAAATGGTTCTGCCTAAACCAAAGTGAGAATGAGAAATGGGGCAGGAGCCAGTCTCTAGACGTGGCCAACATGTTCCATCCAAATCCCAAGTGATCTGGGCTCAACAGCCCCAGAGGACCAGAGTCAAACTGGCAGTTTATCTGTCAGTTTAGGAGCTTAGGGTCAGTTTAATTTGACTTTAGCAGTTCACACATGGGCACGTCCCCATGACCAGAGGGCCAGGCATTCAACAAGTATTAATGTCACCGAGAGTAGCACAGAGGATTTTTTGTGAGTTCTCAGCAATCACCTACCCCAATAAAAGTCCTGTGAGTGGGACTTTTTATCCCTGGTCATGGAAACACTTTGAAAATGCAGCCAGCATATCAAAATTTTCAAATCAGGTGTGAAAATAACAGCCTCTCTTCTCTACACACCTGTGAAGCTAGGCTAGGTATATGCAAGATAAGAGATTCAATTGCAGCACAGGATTAAATAAACACATGAAGTTAAATGTTCCAAGACAAAACTATAGTGAATGAAAATAGAATCACATCAGCAAATTGCCCTAATCTGACAAATTCAACAAGTCATCTAGGCTCCAGTTAATGCTATTGCCTCACCAAAATTAGCATAATGATATTTCACAACTCCAGAAGCCTCGAGTTAGTTTAACCACTGTTGTTACTGAGCTCCAGGAGCCTTGCCAAGAAGCTGTGACCTTTTGTTTACTCATCACTATTGACATGATTGATGTCATCACTGAATTGGTCTAATTTCCTGTCCTCAACATGAGATGTTTGGCTCTGTACTACACCCTCTGACACCTGGCGTGAAAAACAACGAGGTACATGCAGTGCTTTATGATAATTTTGGCTGACATAATTGCCAGGTAGTTAGAGTGACACCTCCTGCCAAGGAACCGGAGTGTCTGTGAAGATCAAGCCTTGCTGTTAGGCTGGGCATGATGGTGAAAACTCTGCTTTGGGCACACTTCCCCTTGGAGGTGGGTGAATGAAAGTGAGAGCTGACAGACAGCAGAAGACATAGGCACTCAGCCAACAAGAGCTGATGCTCTTTTGAAGTTTGGTTTGGCACCTAATGAAGGGATTATGAAAGAGCCACTAGAAGGAAATAGCCTGAGATGGAGAAATCCTGAGCTCTTTCTCTTTAAATAATCAAATCAAAGAGAAATGGGAGTCTCTTACAAAGGCACATGTGGAAAAGTAAGGAGATCTTCCAGAAATGCAAGTCTGCTGGACTGAACATCTTGGAACCTTTCAAATGCTAAAGGCTTGATATTTCCGTCCAAGGGAAAAAGAACTGCTCATTGAGGTTTCCACATGAAGCCAGGGAAGAAGCCCATGGGAAAGCACTCCCAGAGGAAAGGAGGACAGATCATTTGGCCTGCTAAAACTAAGGATGGGATAAGATGGGATTTGGAGGCTGAAAACATTAAGGAATATCTAGATTCCATCCAAAATCTAAATTGAGATGGTTTTGCCCTTTTCCAGACAGGACAATCACGTTAGAGAGGCAAAGGCAGCTCAGTGACCTCCATCACTGGGGTTTGTGCAGAACTACATGGAAGAAGAGCAAACACAGTTCTTTTTTTTTTAAGAAAGAGATGAACAGAGCTTTGAGAGCATCCTTGAGATGTAAGTCTGGTCTCACCAGCAAGTGTTCAGAAGAAAGCAGGGAAGAAGAGAGTCATTAAAGATATAAAAGGGGATAACATTTAGCATATATTTAGCAATTCCAGTTATGTTAAACTAGATTTTTGTCTTTCTTTGATGGAAAACTTATTTTCTAGATGAAGGAAAATGTGGTAAATTGCATTCATTGGAACTTTGTTAAACCACTATGGAGTATTATGACATAAACCGAGAATTAATACAGGAAATTTGAAGTGATTAAAGTGACTGCAACCAGCTGGGCTGAAGAAAGGTTTCATCAGGCCAGAGGAAGATTATAAGCAGAATCCATTACTGATCAATCTTTTCTTTTTTTTCTATTCATATTCATTAGTGTTTTCATTGCTTACATTGTGCAATCAGCACATTTCTTACCAAGATTTCAAAGTGAGAACTCACAGTTAGTAAAGATGACAATATGAAAATTGTCTAAGAAAAACTAGAGAACCCTGAAGGGAGGAACAATGGGAACTTAATTATAAAAAATACTAGATTGTGCACTTACATGCCACAGCGAATCAGATACTTCTCAGCTGGATGCCAAGAAGAGTAGGGAAGAGGGATCTGGTTTACAATTGCCATCTAAGAGCTTGGTTTGTTCTATTCTAGCTGTGATACAGGACTGAGTGGACACACAGCTGCCCTCTCTAAAGAGGGGTTGGAAGCACAGAGATGCCCTTAGTAGAACAACACAGGAGTATAGACTGGCCAGGAATAAATGTAACTGGGGGACTAGAGCACTCTGGTGTTAAAGCAGCATCCAAAATAAAGATAACTGAAATTATTTGAAGTACCATGTTTTCAAATTTACCGCCTTTATATGATCAATAAATATTCTATAAATCAGCAGCTGTGGGGGCTGCAACCATGCACAGCTCATTGGAGAAGTGCACTGTAGTCATCTCCAGCCTCTGATTTCCCCTTTGAGTTGTTGGAGGTTTCCTCTGGAATTACTGTTTCTTTGCACATATAATCCAAACTGCCTGAAAAATACTACTACTCTAAAGTGGCTCGGGATTCATTGATAGTGGGAATTATTCAATGTGGTAGTTTGCAACAGCAAAGGCTCAGGCCTGTGGCTGTAGAGACCTGTGTTACATGCTAACTCAGACTGCAAGCACTTGTCCCCACATCTCTAGATCAGGAAATGAAAGAAAAGACATAGGAATGGCTGTACTGTGTGGCACCAAAGGTGACCCAGCTCCTCCTAGAGGGTGTTTTCTATAACAGGTGCCCAAGGCAGAGTGCAGAAACAGGGCACGTTCACGGAAATGCTTCACTGCATGCTCTCCTGCGAAGCAGGGTCAGAGGCAGTCTATAAAGGTGATAAGAGATGAAAGATTATCACTTTATAGAAGGTGATAATATCCTGCCCTCACTGGAGTCACTGCTTTGTCTATCAACTAAGCTGAAAAAATGCCATTGAGCACAGTCTATGTGTTAGACAAGAGCAAATACATTTCTGACTTATAGTCACAGGACGCTGCACTGTGACTTACCACATAATTTATTTCTCCTGTCCCCAAGGCTGTTTCTCACAGATGCTGTTAGGAGAAATTAGGGAAACTCCTACCCTAAAACTATGCTACTATAGGGTATATAGTCACTAGAATTTCTCTATATTATTTCTGTAAGAAAAATACGAATAAGAGAAAACAAGTCGTCCTCCTTGATAGGATACTATCAGCTTTGCCTGACCCCAGATTTTGGTAAATATGCAAAGGTATTTTAGAGTTCAGACAGTTCTAAATACGTAATTGTATTGGGTTTGAGTAGCAAGGCTTTGGTAGTGGGGGGCTTCTGAATG
Source organism: Daphoenositta chrysoptera (assembly GCA_013397915.1). Classification (NCBI taxonomy): domain Eukaryota; kingdom Metazoa; phylum Chordata; class Aves; order Passeriformes; genus Daphoenositta; species Daphoenositta chrysoptera. The sequence goes on along the minus strand of VZRO01005749.1, from coordinate 275,223 downwards.
ACTTCTGTGAGAAGCCGCTGGAAATTTCTCCATGTCCAATAAATCCGGTGACAGATGTCTGCAAGATGGACATGCCACTGCCTTTATCTCAACCCACAAGCCTTTTGTTACATTTTTTCTCCCCTATTCAGTTGAGGAGAGGAACAACAGAGCAGATTTGATGTGCACCTGGCATCCAGCCAGAGTCAACCCACCACAAAAGCAAATTCATGTAGTTTTGCATTAAGAACCCATGCAGATATGAAGTAATGAGCCCTCAGCATCCTGAGCATATTTCTGTTTACCACTGTAAGACTGCAGTGGAGCAAACAACTGCAGACCACCCTGAAAACACATAATTCCATTTCCATAGTGATAAATGCTGCACTGTGCAAATCTGAAGCATATATCCAATGCTATTATTCTACCCGATATTGATACTGTATGTTGGTGCTCTTCTATAATTAAGGGAATTATTTGAACTGCTGACTTCCCAGGCCAAACACACACCCAATTTCCTTGACCGTCCTTCCTGGTTCTCTTGTTATCTTTGCTCCATTCCCCAAAGAAATTTAGATGCCAATTTCTCTAATTCACAGCAATGTACTGGCAAGCTTGGTAGCAACTCCTGTCAGCAGTAGGGATAGAAATCATATTGATTTAGACACAGATTTTAGATTTATAACACAGCTTTCCAGTGTGCAGGCAGCAGGAATGCAGCATGTAAGAGGAAAATCAAAGTTGATGGCCCTCAGGAATGATGGCTGCTCCAGCTACTGGCTCTTTGCCAACCTTCAAGACAAAGGAGAGGGGAGATCTTCAGTAAAATAAAGTATAAGGGAAACTGCAAAAGTGTATTAGAGCAAGTCTGGCCCATATTCATCATGTAAACAGTAAACAAGCTCAATAGCAGGAATTTCTATGAATTTCAAGTAGGTGCGAAGGTTCATCAGTGAATGACTGGAGTAAGAGAGTTCATCCATCAAAGCCTCAATTACTCCCAGTTATCCGGGAGGGGGTATGGTTTAAACACAGACCAATGCTGGTTTCACATCAACTTTATGCTGTCTGTGTCAGAGGGTTTGTTTTTCTGGCAAACTTGACAGCTTCTGTAACAGCAAAAAAAGATGCTCTCACAAAAGTTTGGATGGGGGGATATGTCAGTGAGGCTCTTCTGTCGCCTGAGCCGAGGTCAACACATCAGGAAGACCTGGGGAGGCTCTGAGGAAGCTGGAAACAAGCACATGTCCATAAATAACAAAAAAAAAAAAAAAAAAAAGAAAAACCTACTCTCGCTGGAAAAGTAGATCAATAAATCTGAAAAGGAAAATTCCTAGATCTGCTTTCAAAATCAGGGGGAGGGAGGAATTTTTAAATCTCTCCATCCTGTCCCCTCTTGTTTTGCCACACAGGGAGACATCTCTGCCCATGATGCCAAGGGATCCCTGTACCCTAGAGCAGGTAAGCACAAGGAAACAATTTGGTACACAGCGAACCCGGTGCTGTGAGACGGGATCACACTGAGTCTTATGTCCTGCTATAATCCCTTCAATGGGGTATTGTCCTTGTCCTGTTCCTCAGAAAGAGAGAGCCAAGATCTCCTGTCTCCAGGTAGACACAGGGAACTGGAAGAAGGTGGAGATCTGCACATAAAGAGCTCCATCTTTATCCAGACTGGTGGTGGTGTCTTTTCTACAATAACAATGATTATTGTGACTCATGATTTTCATGGCTGGTGCATCCTAATTACAGATGCCTGTTCGTTTTGTGTGCTCATTACACTGAATTACATCTTAGATGGAAAGTTACCATTTTATTCTCACAAAAAAAATTAAAAAGTTTTTTTTTTTTTTAAATCAATTAGTCTCCCACACATTTGAAACTCCTCAACGGTCTCCTTCTGGAAACTTAAGTAGTTGTTGAAAAACAGTCCAAATCACTAAGAGCAACAAGAGATATTTCAGCTGGCAGCCCTCCTAGACAAACGTAAGTAATGAATGTGGACTCCTGACTATGAAACCAGATGTTGGAGGGGGCACCACGGTTCTGCCCCTACCAGAAAGAAAATGGAGGCAGGATACAACATTTCCCTTCAGTGAGACTGGAAGGATGAATCAATGGAATTATTCATATTCCTTAATAAATAATCCCATTAATAAACCTAGTAGG